>PVKH010018260.1:0-15178 GCA_004027955.1 Chaetophractus vellerosus | reverse complement strand
CCACTGGGTTACAGCTGGCCCCCTGGTAGTTACTTTAAATGTCAATGGAATTTAAATGTCTTTGACTTTCCAGTTAAAGATAGAGATTAGCCAAATGGATTAAAAAACATGGTCCAACTATATGCTGTCTACAAGTAACTTACCTTGAATTCAAAGACACAAGTAGGTAAAAAGTGAAAGGATGAGAAATAACTTATAATTTAAATAGAGCTAGAGCAGCTATACTAATATTAGAGAAATTTTAAGTAAAAAACTTTTATGAGAGACAAAGGAGATCACTATATACTAATAAAGGGGCCAATTCAACAAGAAGACATAAAAATTAAAAGTATATATGTGTAATGGTAGGCTCTCAAAATATATTAAATTTTCCTCTGGGCATATTAGAGTGTAATGGATTCAGAGGTTTTACTTCTACTTGATTAAATTATGATTGGGGCTTTGATTGGGCCACATCAATAGTACGTTGAGTCCCTGCCCTTGGTGGAGAAAACAACATGGCAGAAGAGTTAGTTAGAGTTTTGATGCTGGAGTTTTGATGTTAGCATTTCAGCTGGAGCCCAGGAAGTAAGCACACAGAGGAGCAGAGTAGCTGAGCCTGGAGAGAATCAAACCTCGGGGAGAGAGACAGAGCCAGTTGCCTGACAGTCTACAGCTGAACTTGTGGAGAAAACAGAGGAGGTGATCCCAGAGAGAAATGAAACCCTGGAAAGAGAGGAACCCAGGAAGTCTGAACCTTGGCAGACATTGGCAGCCATCTTGCTCCAACACAAGGCAAAAGACTTTGATGAGGGAAGCAACTTATGCTTTATGGCCTGGTAACTGTAAGCTTCCACCCCAAATAAATACCCTTTATCAAAACCAACTGATTTCTGGTATTTTGCATCAGCACTCCTTTGGCTGGTTATGCCAAAAAATAGATCCCCTAAAAGAAATGGACAAATTCCTAAAAACACAAAAATGATTTACACTGATTCAAGAAAAAATAGATTTTAATAGACCAATAGCAAATAAAGTGATTGTCTCAATCATCAAAATCCTCCCACAAAGAAAATTCCAAGGACAAAATGGCTTCACTGGTGAATTTTATGAAACATTCCCTAAAGAATTAGCCCCAATCCTGCTCAAACTGTTCCAAAAAAAATAATAATAATACTAAAGAGGAGGGAAAACTCTATAATTCACGCTATGAGGCCAAAATCACCTCAATACCAAAATTACAGACCAATGTCCCTTAGGAATATAGATACAAATATACTTATCAAAATACTAGCAAACTGAATCCAACAGCACATTACAAGAATTATACACCGTGATCAAGCTGTATTTATCCCAAGTATGCAAGGGTGATTCAAAATAAGAACATCAATTAATATAATACAACATATTACTAGAATAAGGGGTGAAAAAACCACATGATCATCTCAATTGACACAGAAAAGACATTTGAAAAAAATCTTTCACCCCATGTTGGTAAAAACATTTAGAAGACTAGGAATAGAAAGAAACTTCCTCAATGTAAGCAAGGGTATATATGAAAGACCCACCATTATCATCATACTCAGTGGTGAAAGACTGAAAGCATCCCCTATAAATTCAGGAAGAAGACAAAGATGTCCACTGTCCTGACTGTTATTCTACATTGTACTGAAAGTTCTAGCTGGAGCAATTAGGCAAGAAAAAGAAATAAACAGCATCCAAATTGGAAAGTAAGAAGTAAAACCCTCCCTATTTGCAGATTACAGGGTCCACATATGGAAAATACTGAAATATCCACAAAAAAATTATGAGAGCTAATGAAAGAATTCGGTAAAATGGTAAGGTACAAGATCAACATACAAACATCACTAGTGTTTCTATATACTAGTAATGAATCGTCAGTAGAAGAAATCAAGAAAACAATTCCATTTACAATAGCAACTAAAAGAATCATATCTCTAGGAATAAATCTAACCAATGAAGTAAAGGACTTTTACATGGAAAACTTACAAAACATTGCTAAAGGAAATTTTAAAAATACCTAAATTAATGTAGGACATTTTACATTCCTGGATTAGAAGACTAAATATTGTTAAAATGTCAATTCCACCCAAGCGATTTACAGATTCAATGCAATCCCAATTAAAATTCCAACAGTCTTCTTTGCAGAAATGGAAAAGCCAATCATCAAATTTATATAGAAAGGTAAGAACCCTTAAATAGCCAAAGCCATCTTGAAAAAAAATAACAAAATTGGAGAACTAACACACCCATATTTTAAAACTTATTACAAAGCTACAATAATCAAAATGGTATGGTATTGGCACAAGTACAGACATATAGAACAATTGGAATCAAATTGAGACTACAGAAATGAGCCTTTACATCTATGGCAAATTGACTTTTGACAAGAGTGCCAAGTCCACTCAATGGGAAAAAAAAACTGTTTCTTCAACAAAGAATACTATTAAAACTGCATATCTAGATGCAAAGAATGAAAGTGGACCCCTACCTCACACCATATACAAAAATCAACTCAAAATGGATCAAAGAACTAAATATAAGAATTAAATCCTCATCATGGAAGTAAAAAAGAAACCATATATCAGTTTTAATATACAGAAATATAAAGAATTCTTGCAACTGAATAACAGGAAATCAAACAACCCAACTAGAAATGGGCAAATCTTGAATATTCATTACTTCAAAGAAGGTATGCAAATCAGCAATAAGGATATTAAAGTATGCTCAAGATCATTAGCCATTAGGGAAACGCAAATCAAAATCGCAATGAGATACCATTTCATACCATTTTTTACTATTACTAAAAAAAGTGGAACATTACAAGTGTTAGAGAGGATGTGGAGAAATAGGAACACTCATTCATTGCTTGTGGCAGGGTAAAACACTTATGCCACTGTGGAAAACAGTTTGGCAGTTCCTCAGAAAATTAAGTACAGAATTACCATATACTTATATGTATATACACAAAAGAATTTAAAGCTTGGAGTAAAAAAGATACTTGCACACAGATGTTTATAGAGGCATTATTCAGAATTTTCAAGATGAACATGACCAAGTATTCATCAGCTGATGAATGGATAAGCAAAATGTGGTAATATACATACAATGGAATATTAATCAGCTGTTAAAAGGAATGATGTTCTGATACATGTGATACCATGGTTGAACTTTGAAGACACCATGTTGAATGAAATAAGCAAGACACAAAGGGACACATATTGTATTATTTCACTGATATGAAATAATCAGAATAAGCAAATTCAGAGTCAGAAACTAGAATACAGGTTACTAGGGGCTGTGGAAAGGGTAGACCGTGAGGAATTAATGCTTAATTGATACAGAATTTCTATTTGGTGTGATATAAAAGTTTTGGTAATGGATGATGGCAATGGTAGCACAAGACTGTGAGTATGATTGACACCACAGAATTGTATAATTAAATGTGGTTAAAGGGGAAATTTTAGATTGTTTATGTTACTGGAATAAATAATAAAAAGTAAACACAAGACTGTGCCACACAACCAGTAAGCCCTAATGTAAACCATGGACTGTAGTTAATAGTACAATAGCAAAAATATTCTTTCATCAATTTTAACAAATGTACCACTCTAATGCAAGATGTTAATAATAGGGTGGTATATTGGAACTGAATTTTTGCATGATTTTTCTGTAAACCTATAATTTTTCTGATAATTAAAAAATAGGATTGTATAAAACAAACAGTGAACTCTTATGTAAATTATGGACTATAGTTAATAGAATAATTATAATAATATTGTTTTATTGATTGTAACAAAATTATCATCCTAATTCAAAGTATTAAAAATAGAGATAACTGCATGTGTGGAAACTGTATTTTCTGCATAGTTTTTCTGTAAACCTGCAACTTATCAAAAAAAAAAAAAAGACGATCCAAGTTAAAAAAATGGGCATAAGATCTGAATAGACATTTCACCAAAGTAGATTTATAAATAGCCAACAAACACATGAAAAGTTGCTTGGCATCATTAGTCTCATGGGAAAGCAAATCAAAACCATTTCATGTCCACTAGGATAGATATAATTAAAAAGACAGACAATACCAAGTCTTAGTAAGCAGCATATGGGGAAATTAGAATCTGCATACACTGCTGGTGGGAAATGTAAGAGGGTGCAACCGCTTTGTAAAACAGCCTGGCAGTTCTTTAAAGAGCTAAGCATAGAGTTATTGTAAGACCCAATAATTCTACTTCTAGGTATATACACAAGATAAATGAAAACTTATGCCCATACAAAACTTGTACATGACTGGTCCTAGCAGTATTACTCATAATAGCCAAAAAAATGATAAAAAAGCAAATATTCATCAACTGATGAATGGATAAATGAAATGTGGCATATCCATACTGTGGAATATTATTTAGCCATAAATTAAATAAGTATTTTAACTTAAAAATGAAGTAATGAATACATGTTACAACAAGGATGAACCTTGAAAACATGCTAAGGGAAGGAAACTAGTCACAAAAGAGCGCATATTGTATGACTACATTTATATGAAAGCTCCAGAAGAGGCAAATCTATAGACACATAAAGTAGACAGATGGCTGCCTAGGGTTAGGGAGTTGGGGGTATGAAAGTTGGGACTAAGAGGCACAGGATTTCTTCTTAGGGGTATGAAAATATTTTAAAATTGATTGTGATGATGATTTTACAACTCAGAATATAATAAAAACCGTGAAATTTTTTAAAAAGTCATTCAAAATATGCATCATTACTGGCCAAATAAAATTAAATGTGAAATAAAGTAGTTTTTGAACAATCATCTGAAAAGTCTAACGCTAAACTAAAAAATAAATTAAGAACATTCAGTCATTTCAGCTTCCTCACACAAAACTAATGCATTTAGTATCTTTACTTTTGGAGAGCTTTCCAATGGAGATTGCACATTTATTTTAGAAGAAGATAGAAGACCGTAATAAAATAAGTATTGACTCATTTTCTCTCCAAGTTCTTGAAGTATAACATATTGTCCTGTGAACCAAAAGAAGTGATAATGATTATGAAATGCAGGTTACAACCTTTAGCTCTGAATACCTTAGAAAGTTTTTTGGCATTTTTCATTGCATTGATTACTGGTACATTATAAAGCTGAAAATATATGTGCAGAAAGAATAAAAAACTTAAGGCTAATATACCTGCCTAACTGAGCTGACAATTTATTTTGTGCTGAGAGAAAGTTTGGGTTATGTCTAGTTTGTGAGAGAAAGTATTCATCTAAACTGTTATCACCACTTTTCTTTGGTGATTAAACTAATTTTGTAGGTATAATGGAAATACAGCATCCAATGGGAAGGGAAACTAGCATTAACTAAGCCAAATCATACCCTTTTCACCAAACGAGGCACAATATTGTGATAATCAGTTAATTTTATTTTTAAGATATTAGGTCGGGACCAGCTGTGGCCCAGTTGGTAGGGCGCCAGTTTGCCACATGGGAGGCCCCAGGTTCAGTCTCTGGGGCCTCCTCGAATGGGCAGACTGCCTCAAGAAGGCAGGCCAACGCGGGTGGGGCACGCCACCACAGGCAAAAAGGCCAGCCCCGGCGGGCAAAAAGGCCAGCCCCCACGGGAGAAGGCCAGCCCCAGCAGGCTAAGGCCAGCCCCCATGAGCAAGGGTGAGCCCCCGCGAGCAGGTGGGCTGCCGTGCTGGTGAGCTGACTCACTGGGTCACTCCAGGGGGGGGAGACGAGCACAGAGGAACACAGAGAAAAAAAAATGAGCACAGTGAGAGCAAGCAGAAAGGGGGGAGGGGTTGTATAATAAATAAATTTAAAAAAAGAGAGATTAGGTCAACTTAAGTGCACAGTATAATAAATTTTTAAAATTACTTTTTCATTTATGCTTTGCTTTTGATTGTCATGTTATCTATATGTTCAATTGTACATGATAAGATTCCACATCTAAAGTTGTTTGCTAAATAAATGCAGAGTATTAAATGCCATCTCTCCATTTTTGAAAATAACAATACATGATTAAAAAAAGTTCTGCAAATTTAGTTTAATGTTCCAGTTATTGAAGTAATAATAATTCACACATTGCTTTATGTCTCTGTGTGTTTTGTGTTTTGCTATTCAGTTTCTTTATCTTAAGAATGTAGAACTTGGAAGCTTCCAGTTTCCACTGAGCTCCTAAGCTTACAAACAGGACAATAGGAGACAAAAGATATTCAGTCCAGGATAAACATTATATTATTTTTAAGTACATTTTCACAGTAGGAAATATTGATTGTAGTATATGGTTTTCAAGATACGTATAATGTGCCATTTAAAAAGAAAGTTGGAGACCTTTGGAACAGAGATGTCTGGAAGCCCCACCGATTTAGAGGATGGGTACAGAGAGAATGCCAGCTGTTTCTAAAACACATTGGGGCGGGGGGTGGGTAGGGAAGGGAGTAAAAAGTTTATTAAGACACAAGAAAACTTGAAAAGAGATAAGTACACAACTCAAGACATGGGCTGTGGGTATGCTACAGGGTAAAATGTCCCTAAAACAATTTTTAATGGAGAAAGGTAATCATGGATTTTCAAATAATAATGGGGTGGGATGGACTCCCTAAATATCCTGTTGACTTCTTGAGACACCTGATCAAGTCAGATTTAGAGCACAATTACCAACTTACTGTTCCTTATCCCAAAGGAATTGAAAGAAAAGATGGTGTCCATGTAGGACATTAGGAACAGTTTCCTAAATTGTCTTTCTGACCTGTGCTGAGGATCTCAGCTATATGAACCACCAGTAATAACAAGCTTCTCCTAGAGACCAAGGATGCTACAGGAGGAAAGAGATACAACATGAACATCCATCTAAAAAGAACATGAGGAACAGTGGTTAGTATCAAGAGAATGGGTCAGCATAGCAGAAGAGATTTGATCAAACAGGGTAGACCCTCTCCCTTCCTCCTGCCACCTCTGTCCTTACTTTAGTTGTCCTTCCCACCCTCATGAGAACATTGGCCATTGATTGAAAGGAAAATCATTGTTTTCCTAAAGTCTTTGCAACATAATGAATATACTAAGTTTGCTGCCTTAAAGCAGGACTTAATACAATAATGAAGGTAAGAAGACTTCATTGTGAAGACCACAAAGTCTAGTGTCTAGGGCAAGAGAGAAAGGCTGATCCAATGGCCATCTAGGGAAATATATAATTCTACAGAGTAACTAACAGGAAGGGTTGGTGAAAAAAGGCAGAACTTATTTTGCTGGGACTATGAACACAAGCTGCATTTTCCTGCTTCCTCTGAATTAGTTCTCTAGCATGCACTGGAATCACCTGGAGGGCTTCTGAAAATACTGATTCCTCAGCCCAACACATAGCTTCTGAATCTTTAGATCTGGGGGAGGGCTAGGAAATTTGCATTTCTATCAAGTTCCCTGATGGTCCAGGTATCCCTCTTTGAGAATGACTGCTCTGGGACAAAAGGCTGATACTTTCAGAAGGTACCATGTTTCAGAAGGTCATACATGTTATGACCCCGTGTAGCCTAGAATTGTGCAAATTTGCAACCTTCAAAAATTTTAATGCATGAGTGACTCTAAAACTGGAGATTTTTGTTTCTTCTGTTTGTACTTGTGTTCCCAAGCAGATTGTGAAGTCCCTAATATTTACTATGTTCCAGGCCCATTAGTGATTGTTTTATATAATGCATCTCATTAAAACCCTAGGACAGCAATATGTAGTAAGGATACTACTATCCTGCCCTGTAAATGTAGTTATCATTGCAAACCGAAAACAGATCAAAATAGAAAGCACTTGAAAGCAAATCCCACATGACTCTAGTTTCAGTGTTCAATCAATTCATTTGCTTGCTTGATCTCAAACTGCCAATATAGCCAATACACAATAACCCGGTCAAACACACATAATACATTTAAAGGTGGATGATACCAGAGTTTCCAAGGTTCGTCAGCCTGAGGACTGGAGAAAATGTAGGCGATACCTTTAATGAGAAGTCTCAGGAGCAGGGTTTTGCAGCTTCAGTGGAGATTTCTAAAGCTGATAGTAGGAGGCACTGGTCACAGTGCTGCTGGCAGCAAGCTTGAGCTTCACAGCACAGACATTGCAGCCAGGAGTCAGTGACAGTGTATCAGCCTGCCTCTACCTGTCGCTTTCCATAGCAGCATCTGCACTTGATTTTACAGGAGGTGCTCTTTGGCTGGCATCAAGCCAGTCCATATCAATTGCTTGCATAAATGCCTGGTTACCCCTTGTTAAAAGAAACATGTTTTTATGTTAAAAATTGTTTACATTCTAATCGCAATCAACACGTTTACAATATTTGTTAGGGATCTGAGCTCATTAATATGATTTCAATACACAGCATATTCTCACTTCCCTGATGTGGAACCTGCTAGTGGGGTTAATTGATGTGTCACATAGCCAAGAGCATGTAAGTGGTGAGGCCAGGTCTGTATGGGTCCACAGCCCATGCTCTTGACCTCTTCCTATGGAGAGACTCTGTGTGCCTTGGGCATAGTGGTCTATAAACAATAGTGGCTCAGTAAGTGTCCATTAAGAAAAAAAGAATATACTTTTTATTCATTCACCAAAAAATTATTCAAACTTTGAAGAAGGCACTGTGCTAGGCACAAATGATTTTTTAAAAAAATCTTATAGTTTTAGACCTGTGTGGATAGGTAAGGCGTTAGTCTAGAGAAGGAGAGAAGGGGTAAATGAATGTATGAAATTACTGTTAAAAGGGAGTTTTTCCACAACTCTCAATATGGACACAAGGGGGCGATACACATCTCCACCTTGGGGATGGGGTGGAATGAGGACATATTTAAGAGAAAAAACATTCATGAAATGGATCCTGCAGGATGAATAGAGATTGGCAAGAGATGATGGGATGACTGGGCAAGGCAACAACATGGTAGGTGAGGGAAGTGCAGAAATAAAGGTAAAAAGATATACTAGAGCCTGACACATTTTGGAAAATCTGGTAATTGAATTGGTCATTGAACTTATTTCTTCAAATCTTTCCTGATTCTGGAATTTCTGAAAATGAGGAAAATGCGTTATAAATACACTAATCACCTGGATGTGCAAAGGCAAAACTGGAGAGAGGCTTAAAAGCCGCTAAAAGCTGCTCTACAGCTGGGGACAAACGATTCTGAAAATGTAGGAGGTCTGGTATTCTTCTTCTTTGTACTAGGTTGGCAATTTAAAACTGTACATTTTGAGGTAAGATTCTCAAAGGAGGGGGCATGGGGCCCCTTGATGAGTCGACATAAAATGTGTCTTAATTTCAGAGAACCACATGGAAAGTTATTGGAAAGGTGAGCATTATATTTTAAAATAATTGCCCCAAAGTGCTCAATTACATGTTTCCTAGTAACAACATCTGTTAGTAGGAAAATAAAGATCAAGTTCTTCATCTCTCTAATGTATCCTTAAGTGATGAATAAACAGATTAAGGCATTTCATAAAATATCTTGCATTTGGTAGTGGCATTTTGCTACATAGGATTAATCAAACAAGACAGAAACAAAGAAAGGAGCTTTTTGATTTCTACTATTTTTGCACTATTTTTTTAAATAACTCTACAGGTGTTTAGTAGAAAGAGCCTTAGGTTCACAGCGCTTAGATTCATGGATGATTTATTCAATATCTCCACATCTGTTTTCTCTATTATAAAACAAGGATAATAAAAATGCCTCTCTCACAGGGTTTTGAGCAGATTAAATGAATTAGTATATGAAAGCACCTATCTCAGAGTACTGCATATAGTGGTGGTTTAACAAATGCTCATTTTCTTCCTTCTATCTATTATTGATCTGGTTTCAAGGTAAGTGAAACATAGCTCCCACCATAAACGCATATTACTCATACCCAGTAGGTTCTCAATGTATATTTGAGGACTTATGAAATCAATTGTAGGTTCTTTTCTTTTGTGATTGGGGCTTAAAATTTCGGAAGGCAATCTTTGCCTAATTGGTCTCTGGAAAGTTCTGGATAAGAAGTGGGGAAGTGCTGATGTGTTGAGCATGCTGATATCAGTTTGTGGAAAGGTTTACAGTAAAGACTAGCCTGAAATGTGTCAGGTATCATATGAGCCCACCTAATACTAACCAGTAGATGAGAAGAAGTCTCTGGTGACACCTGAGAGGAGGAGGAAGGTGGTATGAAAGTCTCAGGAGATGTCAGCGCCCTGACTCAAGCCATCTGAGAATATGCTTTGTTACAGCAAGATGTATTTTTAATTTGCTTTCAAATGGGTAACAAATATATTTTCATGATCCAAAACCACAAAGTACAAAGGATTATACAGCAGAAGTTTGCCTACCATGTCTGTGCTCCAGATAACCAGGTTTCCATACCTGTAGGCAAACATTATTACCAATTTCTTGAGAATCCTTCAGAGAAAATTAAACACCTGCGAGCAAACCTACCTTTCTTCCTTTAATACACAAGTGGTAATATACTACATACATTCTTGAGTAGCTTATACTCTTTATTTAAAAATCTAACTTGGAGATCAATTTATATTGATACACAAACAACTCTCAGATTTGTAACTGAGAAAGAATGGAGACCTGGAAGCTATGAAGCCATATAAATATCTTCCTCTTCATGTGCCAGGAGAATGTCATATACACAGTCCTCAGAGGGTTTGCCTTTACATTCTTATGAAAATGCATTTATTCATTAGATGGTTTATTCATCAGTTTGATCTACCCCAGGGAGAGCTAATAAAAAAGGAGTAGAAGCCATACTAAGAATATCAGTTTGTGTACAAAATGTCCTTTCCCACCTTTCTGGAGGCCCCAGAATATTTCTGTAACTTTTGTATGTAAACTGTCCAAGTTGTCCAGCACATAAAAAAATCTGTGGTATAATATGCTTAAATATTTATAGAAGGACTTTTGTGATTACAGTTTTCTGTTCAGCCACTGAGCCACGGGGGAACAAGAAAATTTTCCCTCACAGAAACAAGACACTGGCAGATGCTGCGTGCTTCTACCATTCACAGGGTCATGGAGAAGCCAGGCCTTGCTGGTTTGCATTCTCAGGAAGGAGGAAATCCCAGGTGGAGCCATGACCATGCAGCGTTGTCATGGAGAGTTTGAGTTCTGCAGCTGTCGCAGTAAGCAAAACCTGGAAGGACAGATTCAGAGATTTCATTATATGTCTAAGGCACCAGTCTTCCAAGTGGAATGATGCATTTTCCAAAAGTAAGCCGGGAATAAAACAAACCTCCCTGGGTACTGACACATGGAATGTTGACCCTGAAATTCAGTCCAGCCAGTTTTTTTAGAATATACATTTTACCAGATCCTGTGCTAAATTCTGGAGATACAGAACCAAATAAAAAGTATTACTGAATAAGTAATAGAGCAGGACATGATAAAGGATCCAGCCTAGCTGTGTACCATGTTGAGGGAGACTAACTTCTCTAAATGTTGAACAAAGTCATTTTCACAAAGGTGATCTATATGAAGCTGTCTCTTGAGGGATGAATGGAAGCTCCCAGAGAGAGAGTCAAATCTGGAATAGAAGCAAAGAAAAAAAATCATCTCCCTAGAATAGAGTATGATAAACTGGGCTCAGGGTTCTATAGGAGCTCAGAGGGTCTGTACTTAACTCATCTAGAGTAAGAAAAGAGGGTAAGGAAGGGTGGGAGAATTCCTAAAGGAGGTGATGCTAACGCTCTGAGTTGCAACATCCTTGTCTGCCTTCTCTTTCCTCTCTAATCTTTCTCTCTGCGTGGTGTTCTGCAGCTTCATACTGTCAAGGAAACATGGTAGCTGATGGGCCAAGGCTGAACACTTAGCAGATCTAGAATTCAATTGGCAAGAGAGTTCCTCTTGCTCAACATTAACCAAAAAAAATCTCAGATAAAAATCTGACTTCTCTGTCCTGGTCACCTGCTTAACTAAACCCTGGGGACTGAGATATGGAATACTATGACTGGCCCATTCCAGGTTAGGTGCCAGGGACCAGTGCAGGTTACCAAAAGAAATATAAAGAGCAATGCTAGGGAAACAAAGACATTTGTGCCCAATGAAGTGAATATAAAATATGCTAAGTAACTATAACCATTGGAGGCATTTTTACTCCAGCAAGTCCTTGGAAGAATGGCTGTATTTTATCTATGTCTATAAGATAAGTCTGTGGGGGTATTAAACAATCAATCTAAAAAATTTAATTGTTTGTTTTTAGTTATTCTAGCTCTGATACAAGCCTCTTCTGCCTTGTTTGCTACCTAGCTCATTGAACGACAACATTAAACACCCAGATTTTTAAATCACAAATTTTGACTTTATATTTCCTGTACTTTATTCTCTGACCTCCATATTGGATAAGCCAGCAACTCCTGTTTATTCTAACTTGAAAATATTCTTTGGCTTTATCCTGCTCTTATGACTATCCATTGCCCCCTTCTTTGGCCAAATCACCATTATCTTTTATCTGTACTACTGCAAAGGCGTTCCTAACTGGATGTTCTGTCTCCAGTCTGTCTCCAGTCTTGGCCACTTCTTGCCCATTGTCAAATATTTCAGACCAGAAATTATTCAAAAATGTAAATTTAATATTGCCATTGTCTTATACAAACTCTTCAGGGCCCTAAATTAAGTCTAACATGGTCTTCCTATGATTCACAAGGCTCCCTCCTGCTTTTCTTTTTTTTATCTTCCCATCCCCAAAGGCTGGGACTTTGAAATCTGGCCAGAGTGAAAACCTTCATCCTGGTAATGCTTCTTGTTACAATTTTGCCATTAGACAGTTGCACTGCTCTTTCCTCTTCTAGGAGCCCTTCTTCCCAATGCATCTCCTTACTTTGAGGATAGGGACTATATCTGACTTGTTTTCAATTATTTTCCTAACCCATGACATTGTGGGCTGATCCATGGAAGTAAGACATGTTAAGAGATACATACTTACATAATACATACATACATATTTGAAAAATATTTTAGATTTCTTTTTAAATGGTAATGAAGAAAGATAATTTGTACTTAAGGAAGATAGATTAGTATAAGTAAAAAAAGAGAAAAAAAAGGAATATGTAACCAGCTTCTAGAGAAGACACTGGGAAAGGACTGAGGAAGAGAGGGATAGAACATCTGGAGTTTTCTTTAGTTCTCAGGATCAAAATAAAAGCCAATGCTAGAGTTACCCATGTTATTCAACAAACATTTATTGTGCGCCACTAGAACCTACGCCCCATCAGAGGATTGAAAATTTCTCTTATTCAACATTTTGTCTCATTGTTTAGCTCAGTGCCCTGGCACTTTTGCTCAATATTCTCAATAAATTTGCTTAATACTAAGTGTGCACTGTGGGACAAGGCAGATGGAAGGTATTATTGGAGGACAAAAAATGAAATTTAGTTCTACCCTCAAGGAGCTCTTAATCTAGTTGAAGAGTTCACAGTCTAAATGATATTTTTCTAAGTTGTGGTTTTTATATCATTTTAAGAGCAATAAAAATAATATTTTTTTAAAAATGTCCATCTGAAGCTCCAAATCCATGACATCACAAGTTGTAGTTTCCCACCTGGAAATTTCAAGAAAAAAATCATGTCAAATATAGTGAGATTAGGAGATGGTGATGGACAAAAGAAATGGAGAACACAGAGAATGATGGTGCCATTTTCACAAAACTCCAATGATTAGACTCAGGAAAGTAACTGAGAAGGTCTATCTTAACTGAGTTTTTTTTTCTTATAAAAATTGAAGCCTGAATAAGCCATAAATTGCTTACAAAGAACTTTAAAGTAAAATGTATGCCTGGCAGCCAGATTTTGTCCACTGCTCCAAATACTATCACAGCTCACTCTTCCCCGTGGCTGGTATGTATGTTTCAGCTCATTTCTTACCATTATAAATAATTCATTAGACACTGTATGTAATTCACAGCCTTCCCTGAAGATTGGAAGTCACAGGCATGCCCATGCATCATGGTTCCAGCTACTTGTGAATGTTGATTTTAGGAGCCAAGGATGTGGTTGAGTAAATTATTAGAAGCATATTAATTAGCTGTTTTTCATTAGGCAGTATTACAAGACAGATCAGCAACAGAATATTAAATGGTGGAAGATCTGATTTATGGCATATCTTATAAAACAAATCCCCCCAATATTGGTACAAGTTCATAATCTCTGTTGCACTAATTAATTCTGGTGTTCACTAATGAACCCTGGTATTAATAAATTAAGTTATGTGGTAAACATAAGGAATATTGGATCATGAAATGATATTCATATGCTTAATTTTTTGCCTTGTCCCTAGAACTGAGAGCTGGCATGGACATTAGCTGTCATCTTGTCCAATCTGTTCATTTAAGAGTGACATAGCTGAGGCCCAGAGGTGATATGGAATGGGACTTGCCCCAGATCACATTTCAAAATTATTTCTGAAAAAATAGAAATACATAGAAAAGAGAAAACCTTGGAATTCAGATCCCTTGAAACCACCTTAGTTTTTCTGTTGTGATTTGATAGTTTTCATGGAACAAAAGAAAATAATTCAAATGTTCAAAAAAAAGGTGAAAAACCTGACTTTTTTTTCTCAAAATATGTTCTCAAGGCCAAGTACATCAGAACTGCCTAGGTACAGGTTAAAATGAAGATAACTGGCCCTCATAAAAGACTTACAGAATTAGAATACCCATGGTTGGCATCCTGGAAATTACATAACTGTTAAATTTCCAAGGTGTTATTTATGCAAGAATGAGACCCACTGCTCTAAATAAATGTTCCTGCCTTCTTATACAGTCCTCTAGGCCGTGTTCTCTGTTGACGGCTCCATGAGATCAGGAATTTACTCTGTTTTGCTCACCACTATACCCTAAGCACTCAGGATAAGACTCAGCACAAGGTACATAAGAAATATCTGTAAAATGAATGATTAAATGCCTGAATGAATAAATAAATGAATGAGAGTCTGAAGAAAGTTCAAATTGCCAATGTTAAAGAAGAAATTTCCAAAAGTTAAAAATACAACTTTCATACAAATATGGAATGAACACATTTCAAAGATTTTATTCACTCATTAATTAATGAAGGGACCAGAAAGGTGGGAAAGATGGTTCTCACAGCATTTAAGGGACAAGAGTTTATCTAAGTCTTCAGCAAAGACATTTAAGAAAAATAAAAATATGTTCAATAAATTTGATAAGCAACCAACCAGTAG
>PVKH010018259.1:0-15184 GCA_004027955.1 Chaetophractus vellerosus | reverse complement strand
AGTTCTGATGTTGGAGTGAGCCGTTCGCCTGATAGTCTACAGCTGGCCTTGTGGAGAGACGCAAAGCATAGAAAGCCTCATGGTCTACAGCTGAACTCGTGAAGGAAACAGAAGCTAAGCCCGGAGAGAAACGCAGCCCCGGGAACAGAGGAACCCGGAAGCCTGAACCCTGGAGACGTCGGCAGCCATCTTCCTCCAAGACATGGACTTTAGTATGGGAAGAAATTTATGCTTTGTGGCCTGGTAACTGTAAGCTTCTACACCAAATAAATACCCTTTATAGAGACCAACCAATCTTTGGTATATTTCAAAAGGCACGCCTGTGGCTGACCAAAACACATAGTAAGTACAGTTAGCCTTGAAGTCAGATAATGTGAGTCCTCCAACTTTGTTTTACTTTTCCAGAATTGTGTTACTTCTTCTAGGTCCTTTAACTTTCCAGATACATTTTAGAATCATTTGTTGATATCTACAAAAATCTTTGGTGGCATTTTGATTGGGATTGTATACATTCTATAGACCAGGTTGGGAAGATGTGACATCTTAACAATATTGAACTTTACAATCCATGAACATGGGATACTATTCTGATTCTCCAGAACTCTTGAAAATTATTCTATACTTTGCAAAGTATAAATTATGATATCTCTACTAATCATATTATAAAATATACTATTATTACTTGCATTTTCTCTATTTATTTGGTCTTGTAAACCTCAGTTGTTAACTAGCTTAATAATAGTACCTATATCTTAGTCTTGTAAGGATTACTTCAGACAATACATATTCAATTCTTAAATTGAGGGCTTAGTACATGGTAGTCACTCAATAGAGCTACTTACTATAAACGTTCTAAAAAGGTTATTATTATAATTATCAACTTTTTATTTTATTCATGTCTGCTATATCTTTGGTTTCTGTGACTGGCAATATAAGCTGTATTTTACTTTCCTTTTTCTTTTTACGTCTTCCAGTGATTTAGAATTTACTTTTCTTGTTTATATTATTGTACATATTTTAATCCATATTTTCCTAATTTTCAAAATCAATTATAGTGGATCTCTTCACTTCACTTTAGGTGAAATTAAATATTTAACATCCTATCACCTGTTATCAACTCACCTCTTTGTCTTTGTTAATTCATGAGAATGTTAAACCTGATTATGGTTTACATAATCAATAACTCAATTGTACATATAGTTTTCCACGAATAATATCTTAAAATATGCCTTATTTGAGCAATACAATTTTCTAAATTTAACTACATTTTAAATTCTTTTAATATTTCATCCCTTAGTCCTTGTTGCAAGAGCAAATATTTCCAATGTTTCAGTTTCCTACAACAATGAATTTTTATTTCTTGCTTACTTTATGTGAGGGCACTTGTTTGACAGTGGCTGTGTTCTGTTTTCTGGTCTTGACTTCACCTACCTAGGCTAACCTTCATCTGTCTTCTTAATGTAGAACCCAGTATAAAGGAGGAGCCATTATAAGGTATATACTTTTCACATGGTGAAGAGTAAGAGCAAGAGAGATGGGGCAAACCATGCAAGTTCACGTAAAACTTTTACTTGGAACATGCAAACATCAGGGCAACTCATTTTCCATTGTTCAAAGGAACTCACATGGCCAAGCAAAAGGTCAATGGAGAAATATACTTCTCCTATAGGAAAGTATGGCATGGTCAGGGAGGGAATAATAATTTTGAATAAATAATGCAATCAGCCACAATAATCTAGTATAATACCTCTTCTGCCAAAACTATCCCGATCTTGCTTTTTAATTGTCTTTGCTAAAGTACAACAGGCACCTACATTTTTAAGGAGGGGATATGTATATAATACATTTTTTGCACACTGTACTTCGAGAATGCCTTTTGATTATTTTTCCCTTAGTTAGGTTTGAATTCCTTGGGATACTAAATGTTTCTCCTTAAAATTTGTTTAGATGAATGTTGCTTGGGTCCAGGAAGAATGTTAAAGAAGATGGAAGAGAAAAATAACATAAGAATTGTATACATTTAATAGTGAAGAGGAAATGAAACCTCCTTAAAATACTAAACAAAAACAGTCAGAGTAACAGAAGGAAAACTGGTAAAGGGTTTCAAGGAGCATTTCAAGAAAGACATGTTAACAGAGCCAAAAGCTGCTAAGAGATCAAATAAGATTATTGGAAAGAATCCATTAGTGTTAATAGGTATAACTTTATTTTCCTGGTGAGAGTACTTTCAAGAGACTGATGGGGCAGATGCTTTCTGGACTGGATAGATGAGTAAATGAGAAGTGAGATAGCATAAACAGTGATAGCAGACAATCTTTCAACATATTTTACTGTGAAGAGGAAAAGAAGAGTCAGGGAACAAGGGTGTCAAAGGAATTTCTTTTTAAATATGGGAGCAACTTGAGCATCTTTACATATTATTGAGTAGAAGGTTAGGAAAGAGAGATAAATGTCAGATCTGATAGGTTATACATTTTGGAGCAATGCTTTTAAAGAGGCAGTTTGAGCTACAGAGCCTGGAGAGACAATGAAAGATAGCTTTCCATTGTGACAGCAGAGAAGGAAGAAAGGATGGGTGTGAATGTAGACAAGTATAAACATGAAGTGTCAGAAAATGATGTCTTTCTTGATAAAGTCTAATCTCTCCATGAAAAGAGGCATATTCATTTTGTTATGCTTTTGTTGGAAATGTGAAAAAAAAATTGAAACAGTTACTAGGGTGCCAACTAATGAAAACAGTTATTGGCTTTATATTCCAGTTGAGTTTAGATACCACAATTGGGTGATTTTTCAATTTGTACTCAGGATTCCAGATACTGTGGAGTAGAAGATAGGAAAATATAATCTACTAAAATTAGGTCATATTAATCATCATATTGGTAGAAATATAAGATCTGTTTTCGTAAAAAAAGAAATGCTATTACCTAATAAAACACAGTAACACAAAATCAAAATTTTGTAAAACTGGGCTATTCCTTACAGAATAATATTTTTGTATGCCATCAAATAGGATTTATTGTTTGAACATTTTCTAATATTAATATTTTTCCTAAATTGATTTCTATCTGTGCTTTGACATTATCATTCCAGCCCTCTTTTCTTTTGCCATGTTAATTTCAACTCTAAGTTATAGGGCATATAAAGTGAATAGTAATTGTGCTATTTCCATCTTTCTTACAGTTTTTATATTTTATGTTAACATGCACTGTTTTAATATTCCCTTAGATGATTTGGGCAATTAATTTTATTGTATCTGTTATTTAAATTGCTATTCTGGTATTTTGGTGCATTTCTCTAATTTGTCTTTTATCACCATTTCACCTTTCACAATAAAAAACTAGAAATTAGTTTTATATTTATTGTAAATATATATAAGCTTACTGTAAAACTTCAAATAATGAAGAAGTATATAAACTAAAAAATTTTGTGAATTTCTTTAATAGAGAAATCTTTGTTAACATTTTGATTATTATCTTTCAAGATATCTCTCTACAATTTCTCTTAAAAGAGAATATTCTGTTCATGTTGGATTTAATGCAAAAACATTATGTTTATTTTTAAATGCAATAAATATAGATCTACATTATTGTTTTAAAGAATTGAATACTCTTCTATTTTATGGATTCCAATTTTTTTATATCTTTTAATAATAGATAATTAGGATTTTCTCAGTATTTCACAATTATAAACACTACTATCATGAATAATACCATGAATAATACAGGTTTGCACAATTTTTTGTTTGTTTTTTATAAGGAAATTTCCCAGAAAAGGAATTACTAAGTCACAAGATATGTACTTTTCTAATTTTGACACATGATGATTAATATCTCTTTTTTATTGGTCTCTTTAGGGCATTTGGTAGAACATGTATTTTTTTTGTTAAATTAGAAAATTTATCCTTTAACATAGGATTTTGATCCTACTTTTTTATTGTTCCCTACAGAACTGTTTAGCCTTTCTTTTTATTATCTTATCCTAAACTTTCTGCATTTTTTGCTTGTGTGCTGTTTCCTATAGTTTAAAATAGTAACAAAAACAGCAACGACAATAGCAGCAATATAAATGTATACGTGCCAGACTCTATTATAAATAATTTCCATTATGGTATTATTTGAGAATGTGTTTGACTGCAGATAGCATAATGCCCAACTGATAGAAGCTCAAACAAATAAAGTCTTTGTTTCCTTACCTAAGAAGCAGCCCAGGGTGAGACAATAGCTGATGGTAATTTGCATTTGAAAGTTGCTGATCCTATTTTAGCAGTTCAGTGAAGTCATTCTCAGTACCCTGGCTCTTTCCTCCTGGGAGAAGGTGGCTATTTCTCCATCCATTAAGTTTATATTCAAGGTGGCCATTTTCTCTTTTGAGAGTAAAAGCAAAACAGAAGAATGTCTAAAATAAGTCATAGCACAACAGATATTTTTCTGTGCACATTCCAGCAATGTATATAAATGTTAGGATAATACACATGAATTTAACTTTATTGTAATGATGCACCATTCAGTGAACACCAGGGTTTGCAAGTATGAGGTTAGAAACCAGTTCTGTCATGCTTCAGGTGTGTGAACTTGCTGAAGGTGCTGAACATCTCTGAGGTTCAATTTCCTAAACTGCAAATTAAAGATAACAATATCTAATTTAATGGGTTACTCTTAAGATTAAATGAAATCAAGAATAGAAAAGTATCTAGTGTGGAATTTACATTAGTTCTCTATGCTACCATAACAAACTACTACCCATTTAGCCCCTTAAAACATCAATTAGGAAAAACTAATTCATTGCCTTACAGTTCTGTAGATCAGTTACCTACCTTGGTTTAGCCAGGCTAAAATCAAGGTGCATTGCTTTCTGGAGGCTGTAGGAGAGCATCCATCCCTTGTCTTTTCCAGGTCATTCAGGTTGTTTGCAGAATGCAGATCCCTATAGGTGCAGGACAAAGGTCCTCTTTTCCTTTCTGGATTTAAGTGCAAAATAAACAACTACTTAATGGAAAAGAATCTTTGCCCATACTTGTCTCCTCAGTTTGGTAAGGCCCAAACTGGAAAAAAACATAAATAATAGCAATAACCACTAACATGTCATGCTTTTAACACATCATGGGTTAAAAGATCTCCCAATCCCAACATATTTCATTTCACTCCATCACTTGTTATATATTTATTAATATATTTGATGTATTCATTCAAGAAACATTTATTTATGAACTATTCTATGACTCATCTGTGTTCAGTATTGTGAACACACACGGGCAAGAGAAAAAAACTTCTAGTCTGAAATAACTGTGCAGTGCTGAATAAATGAAACAATTAGAAACAAAGGTGATAAAGATATAAAAGAAGTAAATCTACAGATCTAAAAGAGTTCAGAGAAAGAAGCAATGACCTCTATGTTGAGCATCAGGAAAAAAATCGCAATGAGAAGAAGACATGCCTTAAAAAATGATCTTTGCATGTAAAGGAAAAAGCTTTGTACAAAAACAAGAGGTTTTTTTTTTTCAAGACAGCATGATATTTTTCTGCCTGGAAAAGTGCTACCCAGCTTTGTTCACAAAATTATTGAGAATATTTTACAGCATATTAGGATAAAGAGATGAGGCTTTTCACAGCAGAGGTAAACAGCATCTTATGGGTCTCTGAGTGTTCAGTAGAACACCTTGAAGTCAATTGGATCAAGAGCTCTGCACCCATGCATGGCACTCATGCTTCACACCCAGTATGCCAGGGCACAATAATTGGGAAGTTCTGGCCTGGAGTATAGAATGAAAGCATTGGGCAGTGGTGGGCACTGACATAAGTTAGTAAATAAATGCCACCTAAAGGAGTTTCAATTTTTTCATAATATGAAGTATTAGGATTCATGGGAAGAAGACTGAGACAGTATATATAGGATGCTTATCAAAGAATACCCTTGGGCTCAACACCTTTTTAAGAAAGGGAAAGGAAGCAAGAATGGAAAGTCGGGGAAGTTAAACTGGCTTAACTAAGGCTTCCAACAACCCTACCAGAAGCCCTGAGGATAGACCAGTTCTTTAGAATAGTCCCAAATTGAATGAAGTTAGTCAGGCCTTCATACTTCTGGACGGATCAGGCTTTGTGTATGCACCTCCACTGGAAGGTCTGTGACCTTGAGGCAATCAATTCCTGAAGCAGCCGAGAGCTGGGGCAGCATGCTCTTCTTTAAAGAAAATTTAGGTGGTGCATCACAGCCACTGCATGAAGTTTTAAATCAGAAGTTTTAAATTGTAGGACTGAAATAACTTTTTTGCTAAGATATAGCTAGCTGTTTTAGTTTCCTAAGATGCTAAAGCCAATACCATGAAACGGGTCAGATTAAACAATGGTAATTTATTCACCCACGGCTTGAGGCTGGGATAAAGTTTGAATCAAAACATCATCAAGGTGATGCCTTCTTCCTGAAGGCTGGCATTCTGAAGCTGGCTACCGGTGATCCTTCGTCCTTGGTTCCTCTTTCACATGGCAATGCACTCTTATAATCTCTCGGTTTTCTTCCGCTTTCTGTTGAATTTCAGCTTCTTGCTGTCATGGCTCTCTCTTTCTGAGTTTCACTCTGCTTATTAAGGACTCTAGGAATAAGATTAAGACACACCCAGATTGAGGTGGGCCACACCTTAACTGAAGTAACCTCATCAAAAAGTCATACTTACAATGGGTTCACATCCACAAGAATTGATTAAATTTAATAACATATTTTTTCCTGGGATACAAATAGGTTCAAACCACTGCACTTTGAAAATGTACACCAATGACAGGCATTGTGCTAAGCCTGTTTTACATATATTATGATATATATGAGGTAGGTATTAATATGACAGGATTACCAATGAGGCGATGGGTCCTTAGAGTAATTGGCATTCCTGATAGTGAGTAGCAGAGCTAGGATTTATACCCAAAGCTCTTATTCTATAGCCCTTCCTCTTTTTTAAAAGCTATATAGCTTCCTGTGGCCCAGGATTTGAGGAAAGCAAGCCTGACAGTCTTGAGGGAAGTGAAGAGGTGGCTGCAATGCTGTCACAAGGACCAATATGTGACAGTGTCTGGGGGATAGAGTCCTGATTTTGTGCCTTGATTGACTTATAATGGACTTTTTTTCCTCATACTAAATTGGTTTTAATGTTATAAGGCTATTATTAATTTTCTTGATATTGGTTTTTTGGTGATTTCACCATGCATAGGGTTTTAATATTTGTATTAATATTTTCCTCTTAGTTTCTTTCATTTCAGTATTTTAAAATTTTACTTTATCAAATCTTGATTCTGAATATTAACTGAGAGGGCAGAGGAGTCTTTCCTTGGATTAGGAATTTTGTATTTTATCTTATATTATTCATTTAATAAGTTTTTCTGTTTTTCTTTCCCTTGTAAAAGTATTGTCTTAAAATTTTTTTCTAGTCATTAATTCTACTCTTTGTAGTCTAATAATATATTTGAATTTTTCCCCTAAATTTGGTATGTGTTTTACGGTTAAATTTTTGATATATATATTTTTAATACTATCTGAAATTCAGCAATGGGAAAAGAACGACCTCCAGATGCTCCATTAAATTTGTGTATCAATTATCTATTTATAATGACTTAAAAAAGCAAGTCTCTTGAAACTAGCTTCCATCAAGGCATTCAGTGGATCTGGGCCAGGCACAGGTCACCTTGACTTCCTTTACTCATGCATACATGGTCAGAGTATTGGTTGGCTAGAACCTGGCTGATCTTTGACTGGATGGCTAACCTGACTGGCACCTCCTTTCAGATGTTCTCTTATCATTCAGCAGGCTAGCCAGGCTTCTTTCACACAGCAGTTGCCAAATCCCAAAGGAACTCTTGCATAGCCTCCTGAGGCCTGGCTTGGAACTCACACAACTTTTCTTTTAACTCAGTCTCATGACCAAAGCAAGTCACAAAGCTAATCCAAACTGAAGAGGAATAAGCTCACCTCCTGATATTGGGAGCTGCAAAGAGGTAGGTAATTTTGCAAATTGCTACAGGATAAATTGCCAGCTTCTCTATTGTTGAGGAAAACATCAGCAATTAACTGATTCATACTCTCCAGGTATCTTGCCACCTCACTGAGAAAGTAGTCTAGTGAGTAACTAAAGACCATAGCTAGTTAGTTCTCTCAAAAATAATTCCTTTTCTTCTCTCATTAAACAAGTTTCCATAATCTAAAATCTGTCAGCCCCAAACTAAAGCTCCAGCCCTAGCATGAACTTCCTTCAGATAATTTATGATTGCATTAGCCTTGGTTAATTCCTTAATTACTATGGTAGGCAGAATCAGTGCCCCTAATTACATGGCAAAAGGAATTTTCCACCTGTGATTAAGTTAAGATCTCCAGATGGGGTGATTATCTCAGATTATTCAGGAGAGCTCAAACTAATCAAATGGACGCTTATAGGTGGAAATCAGGGCAGTCAGAATCAGAGAAGATGTGATGATAGAAGCAGAGTCAGTGTAATGCAATATGAGAAAGAGTCAACTGGCCATTGCTGGCTCTGAAAGTAGAAGGGGACTGTTAACCAAGGAATGTGGCAATCTCTAACAGCTGCAATAGGCAAGAAAACAGATTCTCCCCTAAGGCCTCCAAAAGAACTTCACTCTGCTGCCACCTTGATTTTATCTCATTGAGAACCAGTTTATACTTCTGACTACCAAGAACTGTACAATAGTACATCTGGTTGTTTTAAACCCCAAATTTCTGGCTAATTTTTACAGCAGCAATAGGAAGGAACCCGTTTAAAGACCAAGCGGTACTTAGGAATGTTGAATTTGAGGTTGTACATTCGAACCACTGATTTTTATCATTTTAACTCATTGCTTCCATTCACATTGCAGGTCTCTCACAGAGACAATTATCCTAGGTTGTTTCATATTTATATTACATTTCTCAAGTAATTTACTGAAATATAATTAAGCCTTCATAAAGCTCCATAAAATTAGGGAGTTTGCTTATTTTTTTAGTATAAACATCATGTTGAAACACCCTGGAGTAAAACAAGCAATATTTGGCTCATGGGTCACAAATGAACCCTAGTAAGAAGAAATTCCATAAAGAAACCTGAAAGATTGGCCCCAACATGGTATTTCAAACTTTCCAAATGACTCCAGCTGCCCACCTCACTACTAGCTCACAGAATTTTAAGACTATTGCCCTGAGCAAAACAGGAAAATCACTGGCACTATTATCAAGCTATTAAAAATCAATATTATCATCCACTGCTAAAAATATTTATAATAATTTGGAGTAAAACATCTTCAATATGTATAATTCTTCCTATTTTAAAAACACTGTATTCATTTCTCCATTTCACATTTTCCTATTTGACTTGAAATCTTGGACCATCTCAAAGTGTGGTCCCCAAAGCGGCATCATCAGCATCATCTGGGATCTTATTAGAAATGCATTTCCGAGGACTTACTGAATCCAGAATAATGGGTACCGACGTCCTAGACAAAACTGAAAGATAGCAACTAGCACCTTCAGAGAAAACCACAACTAGAAATCCTCAGGTACTTTGATGGAAATATATCTTATTCATTCAGGAAATATACAAGCACCTTCAGTCATTCTGATGGATAGTCTGCAGGCTAAAGATAAAGAAAACTTTGAGGGTGTCTGTATTAGTCAGGATTCTCTTGGGAAACAGAATCAACAGGAGATATCTGTCAATAATATGAGATTTTATAAGAGTCTCTCACTCAACCGTGGGGATGCGCAAGTCCAGGTTCCACAGGCACGTTGCAAAGCAGGGGCTAAGGTGAAAGTCCAATGAAAGGTCCTTGATGAGTTTCTGGGAGATGTTGACTGTCCAAAGACAAGCTGGGAAATTCTCTCTGAATGTTGAAATCACTTCCTCTTTTAAGGCAGTCAACTGATTGAATGAAAGCGTCATCCATTGCTGATGCAGTCTCCCTGATTGATGCAGATGTAATCAGCCATCCACACAGTAAATTCACTGGTGATCTAAGTCCGTAAATGCTCTTATATTACAATTAGCCCAGTGCTTGCTGGACCAAGCACCTGGACACAATTACCTGGCGGAGTTAACACATAAGCCTAACCATCACAGCGTCTTCAAAATCCAGTGCTTCAGGGGGATTTTAGCAACTGTTATAATTTCCTTTATTCTGGTTCACAAACATAGCTGTGCATCAGAATGATCCAGGAATCATTTTAAATTGCATTTATATTTAATATGTAATACATATGTATAATAAAACATTCAAAAAGTACAAATAGGTGCACAATGAAAAATAGGTTTCAGTCTTCCTCAACCTCTTTCTTCCAATAATCCCCAACCATTGTTACCAGGTCTTTGTAGGCACTTCTGAAAATATTACACATATAAGCATATGTATTTGGGAAGTCACAACATACTATTTGCACTGTACTGAATCTTCCTTTTTCATCTACTATAACCTAGATAACCTTTTATAAAAGTACAGAAGGAGCTAACTTATTTTTTTCTAAGTTAATATCATTGCATTCTGTGGCATACTTTTATAATTTAACTTTTCCCCTGTTCATGTACATTTAGACTTTTACTAAAATTTTCTGTTGCAAGCAGTGTTGAAATATATATTCTTATAAACTTTCCATCTTTCACATTTGCATATGTAGGTCAAACTCCTTGTAAAATGGGAAAGGGGATTTGATTAAAATGGGAAAAAGCTCTTTGACTTGGCTGGTACCATGTTTGGTTCTTTCTTTGTTAACATTAACCTTTCATTATATTTTTCCATTATGGAAAGGCTACAGATTCTTATTCTACTATGATGTGTATTTGTGTGTCCTTCAAAGTGTCTCTGTGGTTTACAGACAAGAGAAATGTACTGTCTAATTTTTTTGTGGTAAGCCATCAACTCCATCTTTCATCAGGAGCTTATCCACTATATCTCCCTTTTTACCCTTTTGAGAAGTCCTCTTATGTAGAATTCCACAAGGTGCTGGAAGCCTGGTCACTGCTTCAGTTTTCATGTAGTCCCCAGTAATCTCATTATTGGTTGCCTCAGCAGACATTCGTGTTTGGACTGCATACCAAAGCTTTCTGCTCTCTGCCCCACGATCATGGGATCATGGGAATATACAAAATCACCTAGATGAAATCAGGCATCCATTTCTTTATTCATATATGCCTTCAAATGTCATGATCACATCATGATGTTCCAAGGGCTCTCTCCATACCCTGTGCTCTGGTGCACCAATTTGGACCTACACATTTCTGTATTTCAGAAAGCATCCATCTAGAGGCCAGCTTAGATGACAGTATCTCCTTGTCGGGATACTACTATCCATTCCTGGTTCTTTTCTAAACCCTCTAATTCAGCCGGATGCATTGGAGAGCATTGCTCTTCTCTCCCATGCAAGGAGACGATAAAGCCAAAGCTCTCTTGCTCTAGTCCTGCAACTCTTTACCTTGATGACTCATATTTGAATCCTCTTCTTAAATAATATGATGGTAAAAAACTGGGTATGAGTAGCAAGATCCACGAAGCCACCTTTAACTGTTAAAGAGCTTGTAACTGTTTATTTTTGCAGAACTTTAGCCAACATTTGTTTGCAACATTTTGAGTTAAAAGAAGTAGGAACCTGTCCAAATCATCTATTCAAGGAGACATGTTTGGAAATACGTGTAAACAACAGAATGGTTTGAGAGACAAATTCAAATTTATAATGGATAAAAATAATTTTGCCAATGCTACAGATACAGCATCAGAATTTCTGATAGTCATTGTAAATAAAATAACTTAAAATGCAGCCTTCTTTCATGTCATACTTGTACAACTAATAAACTGGTTGCAGAAGCCTATGTTTCAGACAAATCACCTTCTCAGTGACTTTGATTAGGATCACATATTACAATTTAGAGTGGGTTTTTATTCATATCACTATTTATGGCTTTCTTTGATATTGGGAAGACATATTACTTGGTAAAATCTCACAAAGAAGAGCTGTTACTTAATTCCACTCCTTGAGAATTCAATTCATATTTGAAAATATCTATTGTGAGAAAAGTAAGAATTTATATTTAAATTTCTTTACTTTAAATCTGTGCCCAAATTATGTATATAGTGATGTCATCTACTGTTGGGAATTGAAGCATGTTTGCTTTGTTTTTGCATGCATATATACTTCCACAAACCAGAGGGAAAGAAAATTACCATTTGTAATTATATTTTGTATCTATTGTAGCATAAAATAAAACAAAGAATCAATATATTTTTAAAAATTGATCAATGTGACTATAATACTTGATAAACTAAGCCCATTTTGGGGACTAGGAGTGTTACTTACCCAACTTAATCCTAAAATGGATTACATTAACTCAAAAATTATCACATGCTACTCTATTTATTAGCTATAGCTTAGCATGGTAATCTCTAATTATTAACAAACTGGAAGAGTTCTACTGTATTTCATTACCAAAAGTGAATCTTTTGAAGTACTTTGATGTTATTTCAAATGCTCAGAGTGAATGATTGGTGATATGCTCATTTAGAGCACTTCATATATATGTCCTCATGGATTAAGAAAAGACTTCTTAAGAGAGCACTATACTTTGTGGGAAGATGGCAGAGTAGGGAACTTCAGAACTCAATCCTTCCACCAGAACAACTATTAAACAAGCAGAAATTGTCTGTAACAACTATTTGAAACTCCAGAGGTCAGTAAAACACTGTACAGTATCCAGGGAAGAGTGGGAGGAAAGGCTGATAAATTATGGTAAAGAACAGTAAATTGCTCTCTCTACAGGACAGCTATCAGTGCCCATCACCCACTCTCACAGCAGGCTGCCATGGATTATAGCTCATGACTACCTCGCCGGAGTAAGAATGGGGCATAAAAATCCTCTTCCCTAAGATTAAGGATGGGAAATGCAGTTCAATAATCATGGCTTTTGATTAACAAATTTGGATCTCTGGGGGCCCAACTCTGAGGATGACAATTGTTTCAAACTTTCCCCTGACAAAAGTAGCAGTGGCCATTGATTCAACCCACCCTGGAAAAGGACTGCAATGGAGGAGACTTAAAGGTGCTGTGCTTCCTCGGGGCTGAGAGGGAAGTTAGTTGAAGGGCTGCATTTGATGAGCATGCCAAGAAAGCTTAGCTTTGGGAAGCCATGGAAGAAGCACTTGGTTTCTTTCCTGATCCCCTCCTCAGAGCACTTTGGAACCAGTCTCCAACCCCTTTGTGGGTTTCTGGCCCCATTTCAGCTGGGAAAGATTGACTTGGGCAAGTTTTCTCCAGTATGTACCTGCTCCAAGATTTGCCCTCCAGACAAAACAGCTTGAAACAATGAAGGGACTGCAAGAAACTAGAGCCAGATAGTCTGGGGCAAAAGCTTGCCAGCTTCAAATACCCAAGAGAGGGAGGTCTGTCTCCTGGAAAAGAGAGGGGACAACCAAACTCCTGTAAACAGTGGAACTCCAAAACAACTAAAAATTAAAATATCAGGAGAAGAAACATGCCTAGAAAGACAGGGAAAACCATGCACACTGAAAATGCCTTGGGCAGACTTTCCTGACATTAGGGCTGAAGCCTAAGAAATCTCTATCTTATCATCAGCTGATTACAAAATCAAGAAACAGACATCTCAGGGAATAAACCCTAGAGTTAACGTTTTAAATATTAAAATGTATGGTGTGCAACAAAAGAGTACACGACAAATGAACATTATTAAGAAAACAGAAAACTACAAGTGCTGTGGAGGACGTGGAGAAACAGGGACACTCCTTCACTCTCAGTTGAAAAGTAGAATGGTGCAGCCTCTGTGGAAGACAGTTTGAAAGTGCCTCAAGAAGCTGAATATAGAACTGCTGTATGACCCAGCAATCCTGTTACTAGGAATATATTCACCAGAACTGAAGCAAGGAAATGAACTGACATTTTCACATTGATGTTCACAGCAGCTTTATTCACAATTGCTAAAATATGGAACCAGCCTGAGTGTCCATCAACTAATGAATGGATAAACAAAATATGGTATATACATGCAATGGAATACTTTTCAGTTGTAAGAAGAAATGATATTGGGATGCATATGACAACATGATTGAACCTTGAGGACATTATATTGAGTTAAATAATCCAGATACAAGGACTAATATTGTATGGTCTCAATATGAACTAAATACAGTGAATAAATGCATGGAGGTAATCTAGAGTATAGGTTACTGGGAGATAGAATATGGATTGAGAAGGGGGAGCTGATGCTTAATGTATGTAGAATTTTTAATAGGATGGTAACACATTATAATGAGTATAATTAGCACTGCTGATTTGTAAATGTGATTATGGCTGAAAGGGATAGTCTATGTATGTATATGCCAGTTAAAAGGAAGCTAGAGAATAATCCAGGGAATGTATAAAATGGTGATTTTGGTGGTAGAAAAGGTTGTGGTTAATAGTACAAATATAATAATGTTCTTCTTTTACAAAGTGTTAAGAATATGGTGATAAGTGGGAAAATTACAAATAATGTAACTTATTGATGATAGTTAACAATCATATTTTTGCAGCAATGGCAAAGAAGATATATCATTTTTAAGGGACAACAATAGGAGGCTATGGGATTTTCCTTTCAGATTAATGAAAATGTTCTAAAATTGACTGAGTTGATGACTGCACAACTCTGGTGTATATGAGGGGTACCGAGTGTAGACTTTGAGCGGATTGTACAAAGCACGAGACTGTATAACACATGGATCCTGTGGTGGAAGATGAACTGTGGTTAACAAAACAAATATGGGAATGTCCTTCCATGAATTATAACAAATATATAATACTAATATAGGGTGTTAATAACCAGGTGAGTTGGGGGAAAATACACCAAATATAAGATATTGGCTATAGTTAATAATATTTTGATGTTGCTCTTTCATAGTTTGTAACAAATGTTTCAAAACAATGCAAAGTGTTGGTGGTGGGGTAAAGTATGAGAGCCCTGTATGATGATATACATGTTTGTTTTAAAGTTACTGTTTATAAATGTTCATGTATGAATGATATACTTCAATAAAATGTTATAAAAATTAAATTAAATTAAATAAACATTTTTAAACTAAATGACATCTAAAAGAATAAATTCCAGAGTTAATATTTTAAATATTAAAAAGTAAAGTGTGCAACAAAATAGTATAAGACAAACAAGAAAATGATGGCTCACCCA
>PVKH010018258.1:0-15182 GCA_004027955.1 Chaetophractus vellerosus | reverse complement strand
TTTAACTATACTAATAGAACAATATTCATTTACTAAATGAGACTAAGCACTTAATATTTATATAATTTCTTGATTAAATATTCCCCATCACAAAGAAAATAGCATGTATTTTTACATGTCTTTAGAAATACAGAAGTCATTATGGTCTGAGAAGAACATAAACTTAGAATCCAGGGAAAGTTTGGTTTGAGTTCAAACATTACCACTTAGTTGCTGTGGAACCTCATGCAAATCCTTCATTCTCATTGATCCTTACTGTTGAAAGTTGGTGAAAGGAGAGTAATAACTCCTTACCATATTGTAGTGAGGAAGAAATGATCTAATAAATGAAATTACCACAGCACAGTGCATGGCTTATAGTAGAATTTCAGTAAATGTCAGTGTGACTTTCTCACTCATGGATGGCTTACAAATGCTCTATGGGAGAAAAATAATAAATATAATTTTGGACTGCATATTGTTTATCACTTTGTTTGATATAATGATCAATGAAAGATCTGGACCGATATTTTCTAAACTGTTTTATTTAGAATGGTGTCCCATGAGCTGTTGATAGGCACACTGTGGGACCTCCATAATCAGATAATTTCATGAAACACAAAATATTTTATCTGATCCCTTTTCAGAGAGCCACCATGCATATCAGTAATATTACAGGGTTTTAAATATCCTGCTGTTTAAAAGAATTACATAAAATTGTTCAACTTTATATGATGATGCATGCTCTTTTAGAAATGTTTGTCGGTTTTTTACCCTATGCTGAGGAAAAGTATGGATAAATGATCCGAATGGGTTATGCTTAAGGAGGACTTAGGAGTTGGTGGCCAAATCTGGCACATGAAGGAAAAAGAATCATATTATGAGAGGAAATTAAAATAAAATTGAAAAGAGTCAACAACTTGCTATCTGGAAACAAATATTGTGAATTACTTATGTATTCGTTTTCTATGTTGCATAACAATTTACTACAAGTAAGCTCATCCAAATTTATTATCTTGCAGTTTCTGTGGTTCAGGAGTCTTGGCATGGCATAGCTGGGTCCTCTGATTAGGGTGTCACAAGGCACAAATCAAGGCATTGGTTGGTGCTAGATTCTCTACAAAGGGTAGGCCAAGGAAGGAGCCACTTCTAAGAACTCCCAGCTTGCTGGTAGAATTCATTTCCTTACAGCTTTGTGATTCATGCCAGAAACACAGAGACAGAGAAACTGTAGCAAGACCAAGACTGTAGTCTTATGTTATAACCACATCTAGTCACTGTACAACCCATAGTGTTTGTCACAGTCCATTAGTTAGAAGCAAGTCACATGTCCCACCCCCACTCAATCAGAGGGGATCACACAAATTTGTTAACATCAAGAGTTGAGGTTCTTGGGGCCTACCTTAAAGCCTGTCTGTCATGCTTAATAATTTATATATGATTCAGAGAAGGAAACTTTTATGATAAGTTAAAGTTTTTCTCAGAAGGGTTAATACAATGCTCATTTTTATATTGAAACCTATAAACCTAGAACTTTCTTCCTATAGATCAGAATATATACAATTCATTCACATCATCATCACACAGCATCTTAGGAAGTAGGAAAGTTAGGTGGTGTTTTATTATCATTTTAGCATGAAAATAGCTATTTAGGTTCAGAAAATGCAAATGATTGGTGAAAAAGAGCGTAGCTTATAAATGAAGCGGTCACTTTACTCAACAGTGTCTTCTGGCTAGAAGTGCAATGATGCATCTCAAGTTCAGATACATTATATCATCCATCTCTCACATGGAAGAACTTTAAGCAAATACATCTCATCTATTTTTTTTTTAAATTTTCGAAAAAATATTTCAATTTAGTTTAAAATTTAATTAACTACTAGCAATCTGAAAGAAATCTTCAGTTTATTCTTCAGGGTATATATATATGTATATATATGATACTTTGATTGCTGAATATTTTTGAACAGGAAATGTTCAGCTTTTCAGTTTTCCTTTTTGAAAATAAGATGAAAGATTAGGGATAGAAAAAAAGTAATTCTAGTTCCATAATAATTATGTAAATATCTCACATTTCTGAATTGAATTTGTTTGGGGACTATTTATGTAACTAACTTGTTTACAAGATCTGCCTCCTTGGGGTACATTGAATTAGAAATGTATTGTGGAAAAATAATCATTCAAACATTCAAGGAAAAAGCTTATAAGAAACATGTTTTTAGATAATAAGATGTGTTTTGTATGCATACTATCAATTCATGAGTTTTTCACCGAAATTTTTTGTTGATCTTATTTTTCTTTTCATATATTTTAACAATTCTTGCTTTCTTGGCAGAAACATTTTTTTTTTTTTAATGTGTTGACTTTTCTAGTTCAAATGTTACATTGAGGACTTTGAGAAGAAACTACTGCCAATCTTCATTATTCATGGCTTTCATATTTCCGAATTCACGTACTCACTAAAATTTATCTGTAACCTCCAAATCAATGCTCATGGTGCTTCTGTACCAGTCCCCGACAATCGCAGAGGGTCGAAAAATTTGTTTCACCTGATGTGCCTGTGCTCAGCTGAGGTTAAACACAGTGAAAGTCTGCCTCTTTTCTGCTGTCTTACCAGAAACAATTGTCCTTTACATGATATATGAGCTTCACTGAAACCTTCCCCAATATTTCCCCTAGGAGATATGGATTGCTATGCACTAATTTAGTGTTTGTACCTACTTTATAGAACACAACTTCTAAAAGTAAGGAAAATAGTCTGTGTCTTAGAATCAGACCAACTGCCCTGAAGAGCTTCTGCCAAAGGGCAGCTGAGCTTGTTTTAGAAGGCAAGGTTTAAATACACACTGTCCTCACCACTTTCCTTTCCTATCTCCTCAAATCCTAAACCCTGTTTCTCTCAGGGAAAATATTGTCCACTGGATTCTATTCAAAAAAAATTTAAGAGACTGTAGCTTGGAACAATTAGACCCACATTTTAACACTTTACATGTATACAAATACGTAAGCAAGGGTTGATTACATTATATAAGTATTGTGATCTTGGTCCTTTTTATATTTTGAGCAAGATAATTATGTTGTGTGGGACTGTCCTGCACATTGTGGAATATTGAGCAGGATCTCTGGCCTCTACCCACTAGATACCTTTAGTACCCCTCAGTTATGACATCCAGAAAAGTTTCTAGATGTGATCAAAAGTGTCCCCTTTGGGGCTAAACCACCTCCAATTGAGAACCACTGTGCTCTAGAATATGTGCTCCTAAATATCTAAACTATAGATATGTCTAAGCAAAATAAAAATAAAGGGAAAAAGGTTAATGGTGGTAAAAATAACTATTTCATTGAAATGTTTGAGGTAAAATGAATAACGCATATGAAGATGTCTAACGCAGTACTGCTCAAATAATAAAGATTCAATCTGTATTATTACAGCTGTACAAATATGTACATTATACAGATGAACAACATCTGGAAATGTTAAATTACCCATTAAAATATAAAATACAAAAGAATTATGGGGTATTATGAAGTAAAGATAACCTGATTCATGGGCTGCAAATAAAAGTGCATTATCCTAACAGAGGAGATGTTGATGTTTCATATTTCAGGATGAAATGAATAAACCCATAGAAACTTATTTTATTGTTGTTTTCAATGACTTAATATCCAAACAAGACTAATACTTTCTCCTTCGCTTGTTTAACTCAAATGTATGAGCACTTTGCTTCATGGTAAAATTTTAAATAGCTACCTTGTTTAAACATCATGGTTTTTTGCGTTCAACAAGAGAGAAGAAATCTCTCTTGATATGATTATTATTTTTTCCCTTTTAACACATTTGATGTTAAAATATGTTTTGTTTAACATTTAACTGGGGTTTAATGAAAGGAGAAAGGGGACATTCCCATTGTGTTTTCCCATCAACAGGACCATGTCTGAATTCTTAATTGTGTCTGACCCACACCTGGGTACCTAAACAGATATGTTCATTAATAACAGATATTTTATATTGTCTCAATATACACATATTTATTAGTTAGTTGCTGGTTGGAATAAAATATCACAATCTCAATTAAATTGTAGAGCCAATCTGCTTTTACATCTAGAAGTTACTTTAATACCATATCATACAAATAATATTATCATAGGACTAATTAAAATTGTTCATCAAAATTTATGTAATTATTGGTAAAAGCTGCAGAAGATTTCCATGGAGGTGTAAGAATTCCTCTACCTATTCTTGTTCTAAAAAGATGCCCAGAGTTTCTCTAGTTACCATTCTCCTCCAGAAAGGCATAGAAATCTTTCTATATTTCTTCAAATATTCTCTAAGAATTACTTTCTTTGTGTAAAATAATTTTCAAGACATGCTATAATCTAAACTGACAAATATTTTGATGACTGATTTATAGAAAGATACATAAAAGCAATGCATTAGAAGAAATTATTTTAATGCATAGTTAACTCTAAAGATGCATCTAAAAAGGATGTTAAATATTGTATATCAAAGAGATTTCTTTGAGGACCATTCTTCTCTTTGGCAGAATAATTAATATAAAATTTATTTATAAATGTAATCGTTGTGAAAAGGCAAGTTCAATGTCTGATTTTAGTTTCTATTTATATTTAAACTAATACTCACATTAAAGCCCCCTCATAATCTTGCATACTTCTAGATGAGATATAAAATGTATTTGTGAAAATTGAAGCATGACTTTTGAGACACTGTTCTCCTGTGTACAAATTCAAAGAAGCATCATTTTACTTTCATATCTGACAAACCACTATTTCTTCTTTCACACTAGTTATTTACACAAATCCAAAATAACAATCATGGATATTCATGATATTATATTTACATTATTGTATGGAAAATACAAGACATACTTGTTTATTATGATCATCTTCTTTGTTTTTCCAGATATATTATGATAATGTAGGTATAGATGAATTCCCGAGCTGAAATAACATGGTATCAGAGGAAGACCACATGACTCAGTGGGTTGTATTTGATTCTAGTCCTGAGGCTGCCACCTTTTTTCTGTGTCTGAGACTGTTGGCTCTAATCATGAACCCAAAAAAAAAGAAGCAAACAAACAGAGAAAAAAAAATGAGTTGGTTAACATGAGCCCTAGGATTCCATCTAGTTCTAAATAGTGTTACAGTACTGAATCAGACTACAACAGGTCTCTGCTCAAGATAAATTGCTCTTTAAATCTGAATGTGTAAGAAGTATGGTGAGAAGAAAATGGAGACAGTAAAGACCATATGTAGGGAGGTGTATTATTGTCAATTAAAAACTGGGTTATAATTAGGTTGCTTACAAGGAAAATGAGAAGGAAGAAACAGAAATGATAGACATGAAGAAAGTATCAACTCATTTGTTTAAGCATGTGGAACATTGTTGTTACAAAGAAAGTTGTCTTTGCTAATATGATTTATACTCTAAAGATGATAAATGATAATGTTTGTCACATTTCTTTGTGCTATAATTTGAACCATCCATAAGGATTCATTATCCTAAAACATTTCAAATGCAGATCTGAGCTTGAATCTTCTAGTTAACAATGTTTGCTCTAAGACTCCCAAAATAATTTCTAGAATATTTTTCTTATTTTTGGAAATAGTACTAAACTTGAATGCTTCATTGTAGGTGGTCTTGAACATTGCATCACGTTTTTATATACCCAATGATCTCTCATCAAATTAAAGTTTAATTCAAATAAATTATTTACTATCATAAAGATTACTTTTTCAAGTTCAGCTTCCAGAGGTGATTTATATTTTTCTTTCCAAGTACAATGTGGCTTTGGACCAGTCAATTCACCTCCCATTGTCTTAATCTCCTCCCCTTAAAAAGTGGAGCAGCAAAAATCTACTTCTTGGGATTACTGTGTGCCTTGAATAAGAGATTTGTTTAAAGCAGTCAACACATTGCTTTGGCACATAACAAATACGTATTCATTGAGTTTTTGCTTTATTACTATTGTTAATCTGTATTGCTTATTTCCATAGCAGAAAGGTGTTAAACAGAATATTGACAGAAATTTAAGAATATTATTAAAAATTTTCATGGGCAAATGGTCTTGAATAGTTAAATGGGATTAAAAAATAATATGAGGCAATTCATAATTACTAATGTGCTTATTGTATCTTGCCTATCCAAAGGAACTTTTGCTTGCAGTATTTTCTAAACTTTTTTAACTGCTTAACATTGTGAAGCAGCTTGGGAAAGGAGGTATGAACATTTGAATTTGGTGAATCCTCAAAAATATGATGTTCTTAAACTAATTTATTTCTGTGGGTGTGTGTGGCAGTTTGAGATTATTTATGAATCCCCAAAAAGAAAGAATATGTTTGTAAACTAATCTATTCTGGGTATATCCTTTGATTATATTGGATTCAGTTGAGAGCTACTTGATTAAAGTACTTGTTAAGATTCGGGCTTTGATTTGACCAGGTCAGAAAGGCATGACTCAGGTTGAGTCCCTGCCCCCTTTGTGGGCTGACATAAATGGACATTCACTTAATAAGACATGCAAGAAGAGGAGAGAACTTTGTCATATTTGATCCTGCAGCTCCAAGGAGGGATGAGCCATTTGCCTAATAGTTTGCAGCTGATATAGAAAACCTGGAAAGACACGAGCCTTATGCCAAGAGAAAAAGGAAGCCCAGGAAGGAGATACCAGGCAGAGATCAATGACCACCTTGCTTCAACATGTGTCAAGTGACTTTGGTGAGAAAGTAACCTTGAGTTGGACCCTTTTGGGCCTTGTAACTGTAAGCTTTTATCCCAAATAAATACCCCTTATGAAAGCCATCAGAGTTCTGGTACTTTGCATCAGCACCCCTTTGGCTGACAAATCCAGTGTGGTACCCTTTGATTGCATTAGATTGACTTTAGATCACTTAATTAGATCAATTTTGATTGGACTATGCCAGTGAAGTATGATTCAGATTGAATCTCTACCCTCTTACTGGGTCTTAAATAAACAGAGAGACACACAGAGAAACACACAGAGAAAAGAAATCACTTTTTTTGATCCTGCTATATAAGATAGGACTCCAGGATTGCCAGCATCCAAAGCTTAAACACGAAGCCTCCAAGAGGCTGGGCCCATGGGGCAGTTCAAGGCTTAGACAATGAGGCCTGCCATTTGTGTAATTGCCATGTGGCAGGACACCAGGATTACCAGTAGCTGACTTTGTGAGAAAGCATCTCTGATGATGCTTTGATATGGAATTTCATGCCCTTGGAACTGTAAACTACTACCCTAAATAACATCCCCATTTTAAAAACCAACCCATTTCTGGTACTTTGCATCAGCAGCCACGTGGAAAGCTAAGACAAGAGGGCATATTAGAATTGAATTCCATGGGACTATATTTTGGAAAATGTAGCTTCATATTCATATCCTTACCACTTAGTCCCATGTATATTTTCAAGGATAAGATTAGCTCAATTTCTACTACTTCAACTCAGAGTCTCAAAGGGGTTATCAATTTATTTCATCATAAGAATTCAAGCCACATTTGGTTAGTTTTTTTATGGGGCCATTTTAGTTACTTTGGCACATTTATATGAAAAGTGAGATTCTTATATATTTCTCTCAGGATAAAATTATTTCCACAACTGATTTTCATTATTTTTTGAAACAGAAATATGTATTTTAAGATAGTTGAAATGATCCAATATTATTATATATAAAATTAATTCTGATTTCCAACTAGAAGTGTATATTGAGAATTATTTTTTTAAGAGAAATCCTTGAAGAAAGGTGATTGCTCACTTTAAGAAACATTTATTTACTACATGTCTTACTTGATCATATGAACAACACTCAACTTTTCAGCCTTATTTTTCAAACTGCAACACCATACATCTTTTATATGGTCACTGAGAGTAATGCAATAAAATCACACCATTAAATCCAAGGTCCAATAATAGATTCTGAAGTGCTTAATTTGTCAAATAAAAACAGCCATTTAACCTATAAAAACATAACTAAACAAAGATGAATTAATTTTGTTGTGAAGAAGTTTCTTAAGGAGTATGAAAGTGTCTACAGTGTTAAATCAGGGCTTAGAATATGAATCTTTTATTGGAGTCTTCCACAAAACAAAGTATAAGTCCATCCATGAGAAAAATGTGCCATTTTTCAGTGTTAATATAGTGCCTCATACTTAATACAAAAATGTTCCACAAGGTGAGGATTTTTGCAATGCCGTTAGTATTTTTTAAAAAAAGAGGAAAAAAACTTCTTTTAATCCCATATTCCTTAACATTTATAAATCCAAGTGTCTTTAACAATTCATATAATCTCTTTAAGTTTAATTTCTGATTTTTAAGCTAGGAGAACTAATAACATGTACCCCATAGAGTGATTAGGAGATTTAAATCAGATAATCCATGAACATGTATTAAAAATATCCTAATCCTGAGTTATCTCAAGTATTGTTTTGTTGGCCACATATCAGATTTTGTTTAAGTGGAGAGGGAAGTTGTAGGTCAAAAGGAAGTTTTGTTTATGTTGGCCATTTTAGAAGAAAAATTTTGGATTTATATTCAAGTATTAGTAAGCTAGTTTTTTTATTACCAATTTTTCCCCAATTATCTTTGGATTAATGAACTATTTCTTTTAGTGTTAAGACTTGAGTGCTTTACCATTTGTCAGAGAGTACTTGATTAAGGCAAAGTCTAAAATATTAGATTAAAAACAAATATTGGGGAGCAGATGTAGTTCAAGTGGTTAACACCTGCTTCTCATGTACAAAGTCCTGTCTTCAATACCCAGACCCCCTAAAGAAAAACCAACCAAACAAACAAATGTTATCTTATATTTTCCAGTTAACATATTTTCTGTTTTGTTGATTATATACTACAAAATACACAGCTCACTTTATATTTGTTATGAATTTATTTATATAGATACTATAAGCAAACCACCAAATGAAATATACAGATTTTAATGAAAATTACCTATAAATGTACCAGATTCAATAAGTACTCTTTCAAAAGAGAAAATAATGTGAATTTACCATTCTAATAATACCATATGTATTGATTGTATATTGATTTAAAGTGATTTTAGAGAGATAAAATATTATTTTTGAATTGTGCAACACTTTTATATCCTGTTTACCAATCAAGTGAGCCAAGGGAGGTCCAATATTTTTGGGGGTCAGGATATTAAGAAGAACTATCTTGAAAACCCAATTTCCTGGGGTGTCATGTTCTGTTTTTTTAAACATATTTGGAAATTTTTATTGAGAAGAGAGAAAATAAACTGTGCTATGATGACTACATGTAGCATTGAATCTTTAATTCTGTTGTTCCTGTTCTAGGTAACTCCTAGTGCAACCATAATTTTAATACAAATTGCTTTTAAAATACTAGTAATTAATGTTAGCACTTTTCAATTTGTGTTCCAAATGCTCACTCCTGCAGCCATTCATGACTGTGTCCTTAATGAAAAAGGAGCACATGGCACACATATCAGGTTTTACATAATCTAGATTTTTTTATTTCTGCATTTAGTGGAGCATGCATATCCTTGAGATCAGAAATAATCATAGATGTTGACTAAAGCCAAGGTTTATTTGAAGCCAAAAAATATCTCACAAGAGAAACAATCTACATAATTTACACATCTCTCCCTGTTTGTTTGTTTGTTTGATTTGCAGTCATAGTTTACTTTGGTTCAAAACTTTTTAAAATATCAGATCCATTGTTCCTTTTAATACTCATATACGTTTGAGAAGTAGAAGACTTTTATAATTTCAATGGAGTTGAAACTTTAATAGAGGTTCTCACTGACTATAACTTTTCTATTAATCAATATAATATTACCAATACTGAATTTCTGACTCAGAAGCAAAAACAAATAAAAGGTCAAGACCACAATTTGCACTTAAGCAATGGCCATTCCTTAGAATAAGCAATGAATAAATTAAACAAACAAGCAAAACTGCCTGAACACTATAGTTCCGTAGATGAGTCTTTGCAGGCCTGAGGAAATGGAAATAAATGCAAAATATTTACCACTGAAGGCTATCAACATAAACATTCTGGTTCAAATTCTCTACTAATTTGATACATTTGGAAAGTACTTATAGATTAAATTCTGAGTCCTCTAAGAGGCCTAGCTGTTCCCTACTTCAGAGACTCTTAAAAAAATCAATTTATATTTCTGGACTGTGTGTGAGTGAGTGGGTATGTGTATGACTCTAGTCTCTCCTCCTGGTATTACTTGTTCCCTTAATTATTCTTTCTCTGTCTCGGAACTCTTATATTTTATTCCCCATTTCTCATGTCACTTCCTCATGAGCTGCTTCCCCACCTTCCCCTTGGATATTTAGTCTCTTACAGTACTTTTCTTAGCATCTATTCACAACTACTGAATTACTTAACCCATTGAAGAGTAATGACCTGTCTTATATTTCTATTTCCCACTCATGCCCCCCCCCCAATCCTGCTTGTCTTGAAAGTACAGATTGTGCTTTAATTATTTTCATATCCATTCCATTTAACATTCTTGACTCACAATTAGCACTCAGACTATATTTGCTGCAGAAGAAACCAAGCCTTCATATACCCCTTGAGCCGCAGTTAAATGATATTTTTATTTTAAGTGAAATCCTTCAAAGGGAATTCTTTCTTCAACCAGTTTGATGACATTCTTCATATCTATTTTGTTCATTGAATACCTGCAGAAAAGGTCAACTTCAGTCTAGACTGGGTCTTGCTCCCAGAAGCATCAGTAATCAAACTCTTCATGTTCTCACATGAAAAAAAAAACCCAACCAATCAAACAAAGAAACAAAAAAACCCCTTCATGTCCATGTCACCTAGTATACAACCCAAAAGTGAGAAGAAGGTAGAAAATGCCAGTTACTTATACATCATCATTTTTATCAAAAGGGTATAGGGACAAGGAATGTAATCAGATTAATCCATAAATATGAATCCTTTGGGAAAAAATCTCACTTTGTATTCTTTAAATGGCAATGCAAACTTCAAACTTCAGACTTCAAACAAATGGCTGGTGTTTTGTGAACAGTTGCACTAGTTATCTCCTTAGAATCCTTTACTTTAAGCCTTTAATATGACCTCATCCAAATATATTAACATGAATCATCAGACTTGAAAATTGTTAATGCTCTATTATTCTCTGTAATCTCATAGAACAAAAAGTTCCTCTGGCATTCTTAAAGAATTCTAACCAAGGTATCAGTTCTTACTATGAAAATGTGAATGTAGAGTAGAATAATCTGATAGTAGCTATACAGATTAGGATCTCCTTTAAGTTTTGGAGGGTTTAATTTTTCTTTCCTTAATCTATCGTTATTATACTTCTGAATTCAATTTGTCATAAAGACTTCTTAGATAACATTTTTTAAAATTTTAATAGATGACATTTTTAGTCAACATAGTCACCTCTGAGTCTCTAATCAAAAGTGAAATTATGTTTTTATAATTGGTGGTATAGAATGGCACTTTGATTTCTTTCCCCCTCACTTCAGTTCCTGAAAAAGAGTGCCCACAAATGCATTCTTTTTAAATCAAAATTTGATAGTACCCAAAACTTCATGATTGTGCTATCTTTTGGTCTAATGCTTCCTCAAGTTTGTATCATCAGCAAACTAAATGTATTTAAAATTGGTACATTCTAATATTAATTAAATCATAAAGAAAGGAATATTTAGCAAAGGAAACATGAACATAATTAATGTTTCTTTAGCTCAACATTATTTTTTATGCATTCAGTTTAATATTTATTTTATTAGATAATTTTCTTTACTCCTAGAGACTCACCAGTCATAATGCATTATGGAATTTTAAACTAGAATATGTGGAGTAAGAACTTCATTAAATTGAATTAATTTCTGTCATCATTCAGATGACACCTACTATAATAATCCAAGATTACCAGAAATATAGTACCTCTTTATTATTGTGGCAGTGATTTACTATTTATATATTGCTAAAACCATTTGAAACACTTTTTTATGCTAGAGATTTCATGAGATTTCCTTTAGCAAGTTATTGAGCATTATTTATAGGGGGCTCACTTGACAGAGCAAAAAACTGGGTGAAAATGCAATCCTGAGTTAAGTACAAGATAAAATAAGTTGGCAGAATCAGAAAATAATATGAAAAAAATTCCTGGAAACTTTCATTTTGTCTGCTGAGTTTACAACCTGTGGAAAAATGAAGAAAACCTGTATGACTAAATGATTTTTCTCCATTTATGAAAGGCAAAGAAACTATTTTTCTCTCCTCCCATCCCCTTACTTGGAGCATTTCCTTAGAGACATAGTGAATCTGAGTTTTTCCTCTAATTTTTGTAATAGAAGTATATCAGTTAGCCAAAAGGGGTGCTGATGCAAAATGCCAGAAATCTGTTGGCTTTTATAAAGGGTATTTATTTGGGGTAGAAGCTTACAATTACCAGACCATAAAGTGTAAGTTACTTCTCTCACCAAAGACTATTGCCACAAGTTGGAACAAAATGGCTGCCGAAGTCTGTGAGGGATCAGGCTTCCTGGGTTCCTTTATTCCTGGGACTTGCTTCTCTCAGGGCTCAGCTTCTCTATTTTCTCCACAAGGCCAGCTGTAGACTATCAAGTGAATGGCTCTGTCTCCCTCCCTGGGGCATCTGCCACATCTAATACCCATCTCTATTCCTCTGTGTTCTTCTCCTGTGTGTTCACTTCCTGGGCTCCAGCCCAAAACTCAGGATCAGACCTCCAACTCTGTCCTTTGCCATGTCTTTTATCTGTGTGTCCCAACCAACAAAGGGGCAGGGACTCAATGCCCTACAGACGTGACCCAATCAAAGCCATAATCAAGGCCAGAGGAACATACCAGTTTACAAACATAATCCAACATCTATTTTTGGAATTCATAAATTATGCCAAACTGCTACAAGAAGAAAACCCTCTAAGAATTAGACCCAGTCTCAGATTTTTACTAAGAAAAGATATTCCAGGATATTTCAAGAGTCCAGGCAAAATAACTTCTAGATATGAAAAAAACATACCTCTTGAATTAGCTCAAGGGTTCTTGAGACTTACAGGACACTATTATGAAAGGAATTCTGTTTTTATCTTTTGAAGATAAGAGAAGTTATTGTTCTTTCTTCTTTGTTGTATAAAGTGTGAGATTTTGACCTAACTTCATAGTCACTATCAGGATAGCCATCAATGTCTATAAATCTGTTAATTCTAACCCAGTGATAAACTGTTTTGTCTCTCACATTGGTATGAAGGGGTCAATTATGAACAGAATTATTTTATTTACCCAACAATACATACTCACACTCAAAGACACATGTGTGCATACACATACACACAGAGGAGGATATAAAGAGTGATGCAGGGTAAATTTAATATTCTAATATTATAGACATGAAAATGTAATTGCCAAAGTAACACAGATTCAATCTATTTAGGTGTAGCTCATAAATATCAATAATTCCCATATTATGTGCCATGATATGAAGAGTTAATGCATTTCCATAGTAAAAGAAAATTGGGAAAACTCGCTTGCTTCTTTCTTCTCCTTCTATTTTTCCTTTACAATATGTATCACATATTAATGTCTTTGCAATAAAAATATACTTGTCTTTTTTTACATATTTATAAATCTATGTAACCACACACACATTTTTTAAAATGTCACCAATTTACCATAGAAATATTTTCCTGTGGAATACTTTTTGGGAAAAGCAGATCTTGCTAGATTTACCTGCAGGAGAACTTGGGAGAATTTGAAAACTGGAAGATATATGATGACAACAAATAGACATAGCAAACTGTAGGCAGACATAAAACTCTTGCCTTGGTTGTGAGAGTAGAGCAAAAATTGTGCGTGCAAGATATTATAACAAATAGATGCACCCAAGAGGCAATTAAATTACATTAACCTGTGAGTAAAATATAGGTAGTAGGAAAATCAAAGATGTCATGAAGGAAATAGTGAGTGAATAAGTTATAAATTCATTGAGAGAGAGAGAGAGAGAGAGAGAGAGAGAGAGAGAGAGAGAGAGAGAGAGAGAGACTGAAAGAGGAAAAATACCAAAATAATCAGCAATGCTGATAGAAATGCTTTAAGTCACTTAGAGAATTTCTGTGATTGGTTTGTGTAATATTCATATATAATACACTCTATTAACAGATCCATGGCAAGCATGGTATCATGTTTTGTCCAGTCATAAACTAATTGTGTATAATAAGTAAATTTGGTAGTTGCAGAGAACTATGGGCTCAGCTATTTAACACAGAACAAAAGGAAAATTATATAAAGAGCCCTCTTTGTACTTGGTACTTTGCTTCTTTTCATGCCTTATTTCATGCAAATATGGAGGAGGCAGATTAGTCCTTGTCCTGAAGACATAAAGCTCTTAGTGATAGACTAGCTAATATAACACAGATCTCTAATTTTAAGGTCTTTGAGGTTTATGTTACTTTTTCAGTGACTCCCAAAACATGTTGGATAGTAACTAGGTCAACATCTGATGAAAAAAATGCTTGGATGTAGAATAGAAAATTAAAGAACATTTATAAAAATGTTTAAATAGGTCATTATTTATAAAGTGTTTTGCTCCTTTAAAAAGATCTAATAAACACTAGCTAAAATGAATTGTTCATAATAGAGAACTTGCTTCTAAATATGATGAAACGTACTTGAGATAATTTCCAAAAATTTGTCTCAGAAAAATTTACAATTTTAATTTAATTTTCTATAAACTGTTACTAAATTTTACAAAAGTTCAACTCTACTATATATAAATCTAGACTATTGCATTTCAAATTATTTTAAATTCATATAGACATGCATTACTGTAGTATAACTTAATGTATCTTTACTTTTGCATTTTTTATTAATGCATTTTTGTAAACATGAAATTAGATATTGGTCAGAATTATTTGTTTTTGAATTAACCAAAGTAGAAATGATATGGTGCTTTTAATGCCTTCAATCATCCAATCAACATTCAATAAAAATTTTGTTTTCACTTACATAAAAGCAAGGTGAATGCTAATATATTTAAAAGCTTATTGGTCAATATTAAAATCTATTTTACAATCAATTTGAAAAATAATTACACAGTAATGTATGCCATCAATTTTTTTGCGAAGTGAGCCTCTTAACAAAGTTTTAAAATAGGTAATTTTTTCTTGTTTCCATTCCCACTCAT
>PVKH010018257.1:0-15180 GCA_004027955.1 Chaetophractus vellerosus | reverse complement strand
GGGTGTTGTGGGCCCATGCATGGTGGGGAGGGATGCGGTGGATCAAATAAAGTCCATTTGGTGGCCCAGGGAAGAATTTTCCATTGCCTTGCGGTGGGGCATATAGGACAAGATGACAAGCATCAAAAATTACAAAAGTGTACGACCTAAAATGTGAACCTCAATGTGGACCAATGACGGTGTTGAGGAATTATGGTTCACTCTCTGTTTGTCACTTATGTTGGGGCTGCCATTCACATACAAAACAATTTCGGTATGGGGAGAAATGGAGGAGGGGGTTGGGTGTAAAAGAATGTCTTGTATTTTGTCTGTGGCTCTGCTGAGACCCAAAGCTTCTTGAAAATTAAATGATAAAAGGAGGGCTGCTTGAGAGTGATAAGAGGAAGGTGTCATGAAATAGACTGGACACCAGATATTGAACGGACAAGGCACAATTTGGGAATTCTGGAAAAAAAACCAAAAACATACATATATATATATATATCATTATATTTTTTATTTTTATTTATTTTTTTAACATTTTTGAATAGCCCAATCATGCAATAAAATCTTGTTTTCATTTTTCTATTATTTTATTTATATTTTTAATTTTCTAAAATTATTTTGTGTTACCAAGTTCACCTATATTTTAACTCTTACATTTAAATACCATTATTATTTCATTTTCCTATTCATTACAATTGGCTACTGTGATGGCTTCACATGTGAAGAGGTTATGGATCACAGAAGGGTCACAATGTGGATGGGAGAGGATCATCACAGGGGGTTGTCAAGGTTGGGGGTGCATGGGAGGAAGTCCACCTGAACATACATAATAGTCATACATAATTGTTCAAAGGCTCATGGGACATGGTCATGTGGTGAAGTATTAATCACTAAATGGGAGAACACTGAACTCCCATCCTGGAGATCTCTGTCATATTTTCCAGATGAGTAGCAACATCCCCCTGAGTATAGGGGCAGTGTCTGGCAAAGGAGGATGATCCATTGATGGGCCCCTGTTTTTGATGACTAGCCTTATGAGTCATTGTTGTTGAAATTGCAATAGCCTAGTGTTAAGGGGTGTCTAAGAGTTGCTCTGGAGAACCTCCTTGTTGCTCAATGTGGCCTCTCTCTAAGCCAAACTCAGAATATGAATACATTACCTTCCTCCCAGCGTGCGACATGACTCCCGGGGATGAGCCTCCCTGGCAAGGAGGGATTACTAACAAATGCCAATGGGCAGTACAACTGGGAAAAGACTTGAAATAAAAGGGGGAAACAGTAAAGACAAATGAGTTCATAGGGCTAAGAAACTTCAAAGTGAGTCAGGAGGGCAAGCCAGAGGTAACACTTATGCAAATCCCAGCAGGAACTCCTAGACTTCCAATATGGATATCACTCCAAACAGAGGGCCTCCAGAGGGCTTTGGAGATATCCAGGTCCTATATCAGGGCAGATAATCCCAGAGTTTGGTGCCTTACTAGTGAGCCCTAATTTGGAATCCTTGCTCCTGAGAATGGCAGAATCTGACCAAAATAGGTCTTCACTGCACATGGGCCAAATGTCTCTTCTATTCAAACCTATATTTGATGCCAGAGTTTTAGGGGTACTTCCATTGACTGGTGACTACAGGATGACCATGTGCCAACTGGGTCCGGAAATTCTGTGTACCTACACTCCTACGCTACAACTCAATGGACTCAACCAGTACCCGTAGTTCGGAGTTGACAATGGACGGTGGCTATGCAGGGGAATCCAGAGAGTCTGCAGCTGCAGGCAGGGTAATCCCTTCCATTGTATCCATGAGATATAAGCCCCTGTCACTTGGTGGTGGATGGGACACCCCATTCCAGACTCCTTGGGATTGGGGGAAGAACTCTGGACTAGAATGGACTTGCTGGAGTCCTGCTATAGACTTGTGATATACGCAACGGAAGAAATTGCAAAATTATGTGGAGCCAGAGTCACTGGACTCTTTGGAAGCAGGGTGAGGGAAGAGCAATTGTAATGCGGGGTTTTTTTTTGGGACCTGGGAATTGTCATGGATGATGTTGCAATTGAGGATGTAGGCCTTTTTGTATCATCATGTATCATTTGGAACTGTATGGGAGAGAGGGTCATCTACAGCCTGAACTGTGATCTATGCTTGATGGCAAAGCCCCAGAATGTGTATATCTATCAGAGGTGGTATGCCACACTGAGGGATGCATATGTGGGGGTTGTGGGAGGGCTGGGGAGATGGCATATGGCTACTCCTGGAATCTCTGTGTAACATTTATGTAATCAATGTATCCTAAAAATAGATATAGATATATAAAAATAAATTAAAAATATATTTAAAAAAGAAGATTCTTGGCTGGGAGTTTTTCTCTTTCAGTATCTTAAATATATCATGCCACTGCATTTTTTCCTGCATAGATTTTGTTAAGAAATCAGAACTTATACTTGTTGGACATCCCTTGTATGTGATGAATTTCTTTTCTCTTGCTGCTTTCAGGAGTCCCTCTTTATCTTTGGCATTATACATTCTGATTAGTATGTGAATCATTGAAGGTCTACTCAGATTTATTCAGATGTGAGTACATTATGCTTCTTGGAAAGAATATCTAAGTCCTTCAAAATGGTTAGGATATTTTATTCCACTATTTCCTCAAAAACTCCTTCTGCCATGTTTCCTTTCTATTCTCCTTCTGGGGCACCCAGGATACATATGTTACATGACTCTTGCCATCATATAGTTCCCTGAGTCCCTGTTCACCTTTTTTACTTTCTTTTCTTTATCTATTCTTTCTTATATTCACTTTTGTAGCCCTGTCTTCAAGTTAATTGATCTGTTCTTCTGTCTCTTCAAATCTGCTATTATATGCCTCCAGAGATTTTTAAATTCCATTTTTAGTGCCTTTCATTCCCATATGTTCTGCTTTTTTTCTATGTATGCTTAAAAATTCTTCTTTGTGCTCACCTAGTTTACTCGTAATATCCTTAATCTCCTTAATATCATTGAATTTATTAAGGAGATTTGTTTGAGCATCTATGGTTAGTTGTTTCAAATACTTTATGTCACCTCAAGGCTTAGCTTTTTCCTTGGACTGGGCCATATCTTCCTGTTTATTGGTATGAGAAACAATTCTTTTTTCATGTCTTGGCATCTGATTTACTAGATGCATTTATACTGAACAGAGTTTCTTTCTTTAGTCTAGAGCTTTCTATTTGATTTACTTTGCACTACAGCTCCTGTTTAATACTTGGTTCAGCTGAATTTATTATATTATAGTGGCTCATGCTTAGCCAGTCTGAAATTGATCAACTCTCTTTTATGTGTTTCTCACCCTTTCTCCTCTGCTGATTGTGGAGTAGTTGCAGAAGATACAGTTGATACTATAGTCCATGGAAGATGAAGCTGCCTGAGTTGCCCCAGGAATTGATGAGGCTTCTCTCACCTTACTCCCCTTCCAGGTTTAGGGATGGAGCCACAGTCATGTACAGTAATCAAGACATGCAGGCCAAGCCACAGAGAACCACATCTGGTTTCCAATACTGCACCATTCCCCAAGGTAATCAGCCTGCTACCTGGTAGCAGATGGATTAAAGAGGACCATGTCCCTCATGAAAGAGTCAGTCATTTTTTCTAACTGGAATAGACACCTTCTCTAGATATGTGTTTCCTTTCTCTGCATGCAATGCTTCTGCAAAAACTACCATCTGTGGACTTACCAAATGTCTTATCCACCAACATGGCATTCCACATAGCATTGCTGCTGATCAAGGAATCCACTTTACAACAACTCATGTGTGGGAATAGGCACATGCTCATGGAATTCTCTGGTCTTACCATATTCCCCATCATCCTGAAGCAGCTGGATTGATAGAACAGTTTAATGGCCTTTTGAAGACTCAATCACAGTGCCAAATAGTTGAAAATACCTTGCAGGGATGGTGCAGTGTTTTCCAAGAGACTGTGTATGCTCTAAATCAGCATCAACACAATGGTGCTATTTCTCCCTACCCTGTATTCATGTGTCCAGGAATTAAGGAGTGGAAATAAGAGTGATTTTAGATTTAAGTCTTTGGGACATATATTTAACAAGTATAGTGCTAATTATAGGTTCAAGTAAAATGGGCTGAAGAGCCATGTGTGGGGAAACTAAATGCATCTAACTCTGTTACACTGGGGAGCATAAATTCCAAAGTTAGGTCCAATGACAGTGTGCTGAACTCCTGAGCTTGTCTGACCTACTTATAGTGCCTGGATGTCTCTAGAACCCTCAGGAATTTTGTCATTTGAGGCAATGTTTACTGTGGCAATGACATCCTACTGAGTCATGCATAAGCATAAGCTCTGGAATGAATTCCCAACTCAGGTTAAAAATATCTTAGCCATAAAAACTAATTTTATTTAATATTTCCCCTTTTGGTCAAGGTCTTTTTCCAGATGCATTTCTAGTTGGTGCTTGGTAATAATCCCTCAGTGCAAAGGAAGCTCAACCTTGGGAGTCATGTCCCATGCTGGGGAGAATTTAGTACATTTATATGTTGAGTTTCACTTAGAAAAAGTTCACATTTGAGCAACTAAGAGGCTTTCAGGAGGTAACTCTTAGACAAGATATATTTCTAGGCTATGTTTCAATTTCATAAGAAAAAGTTCATAAGTATAACCATCAATCTCAAGGGCCTGGCATAATGGTCTGTCTTCCTTCACTAGGCACTGCCCTTTTACTCAGGGGAGTCATGCCATCCTATTAGAAAATATAGCAGAACTCCCCAGGATGGGATTCAATTTTCCTTTGGTTTTTGTGCATCTCCATCTGCTGAGACAATGTCCCATGAAAACCTGAACATATTAATATGCATTAGAGGCATGGCCCTTGTGCACCCCTCCATGTACGTCACTGTATCATTGACACCCCACACTTGTGACCTTCCGCTGCCACATTTGCCACTTTTGAGATCCCAAATCTATCCAAAATTGAAGCCTGGAGCATTTCACACTGCCATATTGGTTGATCAGTTATTCATTTCTCAGGACTTGTGTTTCATATGATGTCTCCAAACTTTTCTTAGACATAATCCAGAAGTCATCACCCATAAATTCAAGGAACAAAAAAATGATAAAATGGACTTAATGAACAGCAATATCTACCAAACATATCTCCAAGAGAATGACTATCAAAACAGATGTTGAGAAAATATTCACAATATTTATTCCTTTAAAAAGACTTGAGGGCCCGGCTAGATAGCTCAGTGGATAAAGAGCGCGCTGGGATACCACATGGGAGGCGCCGGGTTCGGTTCCCGGAGACCTCTCCTAGCGGGCAGACCGCCTTGAGAATGGCAAGCCGCCATGGGCGGGCCAGAGCCGCCGTGGGCAGGGCCAGAGCCGCCGTGGGCAGGGCAAAAAGCTGCCACGGACAGGGCAAAAGCCGCCACGGGCAGGGCAGGTCGCCTGTGAATGGAACGCAGCCAGCCACCCGCAAACTGGAGTCGGCCGTGATCAGACGCAGAGACCGCCCACAAGCAGGGAAAAGCCGCGCCTGCGCAGTGACCAAGTCTCGGCGTGTCGCTGCAACGGGGGGGAAGGGGAGATATGTAATAAAATAAATAAATCTTTAAAAAAAATAAAAAATAAAAAAATAAAAAGACTTGAATCCACTTTTATATAAAACTACAACACAATAATAGAAAGGAAAAAAAATAACCATGAGTAATATTGGCAAAATAATTGAACAGACATTTAGAGGAAACATACATTTGAGTAATCAGCACATGGCAGTGTTCATCATTATTAATCATTTAGGGAATGCAAATTAAAAACATAAAATACTACTTATGCAGATGTATAAATAGATTTAATTAAAAAGACTGACAACACTAAATATTGACAAAGTTGTAGAGCAACTGGAAGTCTCACGCATTGCTTGTAAGAATGTGAAATTGTACATCCCTTTTAGGTTAATGTTAGATTGTGTCATGAAAAGCTAAACATGCCTTTTTCTTATCACCCCAAATTACATAATTAAGGATTTACTGAGGAAAATTATAACATGAACATACATAACAAGACTTACATAGATGTGTACATAAAGATTTTGTTCATACCAATAGGAGAAATAACAAAATATATGGAAATAAGTCAAATTTCCAACAACAAGGGAACAGGAAAAAATGAGTTTGTCAGTAATTAAATGGAAAACACTTCTGATATATGCAACAATGTTGGACCTCAAAACTAGCAAAGCTGTGAGAAATATGTCTGCCATAAAAATATAAGGATTTAGTTATATTAAGTAGGTAAAACTAAAGTTGAAGAAAACAGAATGGCAGTTGTCTGTGGGTCTAGCTGGGAAATGGTTAGACAGCAGCATTATATATCTAAGTGGAAATCATTTTGTCTTCAGCATGATGAAGTTTACTCTGGTGAATGCTTTTGACACATATTTTCAAACTGTGCATTTAAAATTCCCACTCTTCTGGTTAGGTGTGGGATGTGGAGTGCTTTATTATTCAGTGGTCATTGCATAAAAGAAATAATTCAAATTCATGGGCACAAAAGAAAGATAATTTATTGCTTAATTGTGTATATGTATGTCATGAAGTCCACCTCTGCTTCAAATTGAGGATTTAGGTTGGATTTCATCCTCTTCCATCATAGTGGAACCTATGTTAGAGGGGAGTATCTACCTGGAGCATTTTTTAAAAAATTAAAAATTGTTTAGAAGCTACCAAAGTGTTAAGTGGTAAGAAAAAAAAGAGAAATACCTCGTAGATACTAGTTAGATTGTTTCTTTATTTCACAGTTAATGAGATAAAGCAAATTACATGGATAAATGCAACATCTATGGAGCCAAGAGGTGTGGGTAGAAGGGCAATATATATCAATAATCTAATGTACCATTTGGTCTGGACTTAACTAGAGGAAATGCAGCCAAGTTTTCTGTACAATAGAGAAGTACATAGTTTAACTTAGAGCTAGGTTATGGGACTAATCAAATAGTATTGAAAACATTAACTAAAAGGAATTTCTTTCAACATTTTTGTAAAAAAAATTAAAACTATGGTAATAAAATCATTGAAACCACGTAGTTCTAAGTCAACAGTTAACCAGTGATATACTAGGAAGATTATGTACCTTAGAATTTCATTTTCTCATGGAATCAAGGAAGACTATGAGTGGTTTGAAAGTGTGCTGTGAGATTTCATCAGAAAATAGTAATAGAGTAAAAGAAGAAATGAAGGAAAGCCACAGTAAATGTTCTAGTCAATGGTGAAAGAGTGAAAGACTTATCCCTGAGGTCTGACAAAAAGCCAGATGTGGACCTTCACCACTGCTACTCAACATTGTACCAAAAGTCCTTGTTCAACAATTACGTAAGAAAAAGTAGTAAAAGGCATTGGAAAGAAAGAAGTAAAACTATCTCTGTTTGCAGATAACATGTGGCTTTTTATAGAAAATCCCCCAAATTACATGAGAACTGCTAGAATTAGTGAATTCAACAAAATTGAAAGTATATAATTAATGTCCAAAAATCAGTTATGTTTTTATACCCCAGCAAAGAATATTCTGAAATGGATTTTTAAAAATCCTTTGAAAAAAGGTCCTAAAGGAATAAAATAACTCAGAATAAAGTTTACAAGGAAGGGAAGGTGGTGTATGCTGAAATTTCCAAAACACTGATGAAATAAATGAAATTAAACATACACAATTGGCAAAATACTCCATGTTCAAGAATAAGAAGACACCACTATTTAAATGATAATTTTAGGTAAAACTATCTTCAGCCTAAATGCTATCAAAATTCCAACAGCTGTTTTTTGCAGAAATGAAAAATCAACACACAAATTCATATTTAGTTGCAATGGGCCCTACAAAGCCAAAACAATATTGCAAAGGAAGGACAACCTTGTAAGCCTCACACTCCCTGATTTTAAAACTTAATACAATGCCACAGTAATAAAAACTGTGTAGTGCTGGCATAAATATAGATATACATATAAATATATACAATCTTCTGATGATGTTGCATTATGCATGATAATCCACAGTAGCAGCTCAGGGAGAAAGCATCTCCTAATGATGCCTTGATTTGCAGCCTCAGAACTGTAAGCTTATAAGTTAATAAATCTCCATTGTAAAATCTAATTCATTTCTAATATATTGCTTGCCCACCTTTAACAAACTAAAACAATAAGTAACTTCAAAGAGACAAATTTATGGTCATTGAATCTCTGACTTGACTCAGAGCCTTCTAGTTCTTGCCCTATATAACACTCTGTAAACATCTGGGCCATGAGGACTGTTACTCAGAACTTCCTGCAGGCACCCAGGACCAACTCTTAATCTGTAAACATTATTATTGTACTATATGGAGTGGAGTGCTTCAATTATCCATCTTAAGTGTCCATCATACTCTGGTAGAACCAGACACCATGGTGGGGAATATCCAAATTGGTAGAGGAAATTGGGCAAGGTTGTTTGAAGAGTACATGCTGTCAAGAATTACAGATCATAAATGTTATGTGTTTCAGAAGGGGAAATTCCAGGTGACAGAATTGATAGTTTGAAAAAGAAATGTCTGGGCCAGAAATGCATGCTAAGCACTAAAACACTCAGTACTAGCCTGTTGGGTCACAGAGAAGAAAGAAGAAAATAATCTAAAAATTCTAGGGAGCTTCTATGAAATAATTTGGACAGGAGGAAAGAAATCACAAAGCCTGGAAAATTCAGAAGTTTGTGTAAACCTTGCCTTGCCTTGCCAAGCCTAGAAACACAGGTCTTGAAGGGAAAGCATTTTAAGAGGCTATGATTGTGAAGGAAGGGAAAAGAAAGCTTAAGAAAAAAAATCTGATCATAGGAGAATTATCTTTGTACATTTCCCAAATAAGGAACAAGAATTGGATGTTGTAGTAATTATTTTTCCCCATAACATGGCAAACAAGTTTCATTACAAACATTTGGAAACAAAATATGACTAAAGCATTTAGTTTGTAATACATGAACCCTATAAGCAAACTATCTTCATGAAGTTAAACTCTAGAAGTATTTCTCAATCTACTTTCCTACCCTTGGACAAATTTCTGCATTCAAAGAATATCAAGTACTTTAACCTGTAGTTTCCCAGAGAGGATGAGGGAGTACTTGTTTTCATTTACAATCAATGTCAAAACACTGGTTTTACTTAGCACTTTGTGAAAACACTATGTTCCTTAGTTTTGGAAACTAACCAGGATTCACTCCACTCATTTCCGTGAAGTTGTGACTTACCTTCAACATGAAAACACTGATTTTACCTAGTGAAAAGAGTATGTACTTCAGTTTTGAAAACTAAGCAAGATTCATGCTTCATTCACTTCTAAGTACTTGTTTTGACTTACATCAAAGTGAGAACACTGGTTTCATCTAGCACTGTATGAAAACAGTATGTTTTTGTTTTCAAAACCAATCAAGGTCCACACTTCATTCATTTCTATGTACTTTTTAAAACTCACAATCAATGTCAAAACACTGCTTTTATCTATGCTCTGTGAAAAGTGTATGTTCTTCAATTCTGCAAACTAATCAATATTCATACTTCATTCACCTCTATGTACTTTTTTACTACATAAAACACTGGTTTTATGTAGCATTCCATGAAATATTTGTTTTGAAAACAAAGCAAAATTCATATTCCATTCACTTATATGTTTTTGTTTTGACTTACAGTTAAAGTGAAAATAGCAGTTTAATCTAGCACTATGTGAAAAGAATATGTTCTCCTGTTTTTAAAACTAAACAATATTCACACTTCATTCACTTCTATGTGCTTGTTTTTACTTCCATTCAATGTCAAAACACTGGTTTTAAGTAGTACTCTGTGAGAACAATATGGTCTTCAGTTTTGAAAACTAAGCAAGATTCAAGCTTCATTTCTTCTCTGTTCTTGTTTTGTCTGACAATCACAGTGAAAACACTGGTTTTACCTAATGCTCTGTCAAAAAAGTACTTTCGTCTGTTTAGAAAACTAAGCAAGATAAATGCTTCATTCACTTCTATGTATTTATTTTGACCTACAATAAAATTGAAAATATTGGTTTTATATAGCACTCTGTGAAAATACTTAGTTCTTCACTTTGAAACTATGCAAGATCCATGCTTCATTCAACAATATGTACTTGTTTTCACTTAAAATCAATGTGAAAACACTGCTTTATTACCATCTTCCCTATAGGATGAGCCAATTCTTGGAGCTCCTTACTCTGCTACCACCTTGCCCTGATTTGTTTTTGTTCAGCTGAAGTAATAGTAGCTATGAGGACTAAGTGGGTATTACTGTTGATTTCTGGACCACAAAAAGTTTATTGACATCCTTACCCCATTTTGTATGAATATGATCTTATTTGGCAAAATGTTATTTGCAGATTTAATCAAGTTAGGGGAAGCCAGTTGAAAAATAAACCTGAAGACACCAAGGAATATTAAAATAATGAAATTCACTACCAGTTGCAGGATCTATGTAAATCTCAGCTATTTCCACACCTGAATGATGAAGTCCTCATGGTGGAGCCCTCACATGCAACCACACCCAACCCAGGTGGCAAGTTTGTTTCCAAAAGGTTGGGAATAATTAGTCATCCAGAGAGAAATATACTGAGTCCAAATAACACAAAGCACAAAAAAAGGGGAGGATAAATTCAATAAAAGTCCCACAAATGCGGACATGTTAAAAATTGTCAAAATGAGTCTCCATAAATAAATGCTAATTTCATTGAATTAAACATGCAGCTGATAGTGTGTTAAAGAGAATATTAGTTCTCTAGAAAAAGGTCAGAAAATATTACATAACTTGTAAGATATGAACTGTATGTATGTCATGAAAGCAAGTATGAGACATGGAATTTAGAAAGTAAAATTGCTTCTACCTTTTGTAGTAGACCCTGACATAAAGGAGAAAGGGAAATATTGAAAAGTAGTTACAATGTTCTTCTGTAGAAAAAACATAAATATTTTGTGTTTTATATAGTACATAACAATTAATATACAGCCATTTTGAACATAATGATTGTTCTTTACATAAATAATATACATGACTTTTCTTGTTTTCTTTGCATTATTTTTATGCTGCAAGGTGCCAAACAATATTATGCTTATGGTCTTCTTATAAATTTATTATCTTTCCTTCATTTTTCTTGAATTTTCAAGGTTTACCTACATTGCAGAATTTATCATATTTTTTATTGAATAATATACCATAAAAACATTATGATGAGAGAGATAAGCAAGACACAAAAGGAAAAATATTGTATGATTCCACTGAAATGTAATATGCAAAATAAGCCAATTTATAGAAAAAGAAAATTGATTAAAGGTTTCATGTGCTAGGGGGTGGAGGAAAGGTGGGCCATATATTTTTTAATTGGTACAAAGTTTCTGTTTTGGTGGGTGAAAAAGTTTTGGTAATGGATTATGGTGGTTACACATTACAAATATAAATATTGCAAATTATTGATGAAATTAAAATTGTTCCACACATTTACAGTCAAGTTAATTAAAAATTCTACATACATTAAATATAAGTACTCCTTTACAGCTTTCCACTTATCTCCTAATAACCTATCCTCTATGGGATTGTGGCTGAAAAGGGCAGCCCAGGGATGTAAATGTCAATTGAAAGAAAGCTAAGGAATAATCTAGGGACTGAATAACAGTGGACTCAAAGGTGAATGAGAATTGTGGTTAATAGTACAAATGCAGGAATGCCCTTCTTTGAACTAGCAAGGATGTACATCACTATTGCAGGATGGTAGGAATGTTCTCCACATTCATGGGAAAAATACAAGTAATGTAACCTGTGGACTGTAGTTAACAAAAATACTGTAATAATCTTGCATCAATACCAAGGATGTACTGTGTCACTAAAAGAGGGGTATGGAAAAATATGCCAAATGTATGCTATGGGTCACAGTTAGTGGTAATAGTCTGATGATATTACTTCATAATGTGCAACAAATGTTCCACAATTATGTGGTGTGTTGGTGAATGGTTGTCTGGGAATTCTACACATGTGCATAATTGTATTGTAATTTCTCAACTTCTGTAATAAAAATATATTAAAAGTGTTAAAAGGACAATTTTTATGTTGTATAAATTTTTATAATAAAAAATAAAATGTTAGAATTTTATCTGTTTTGATTTTAGGCACATTAAGTTTTATGTGTCTAGGACACATTAATCAATTTGCTCTTTAATATTTATCAAGTAATTACCCTTTAGTGATTTTCCAATCTATGACAATCAGATTGTGAATTGTAATATTACTGCTACACATGATTCTTATAACTATTCATTTGATCCATTCTCTTCAAAATCTATATTCTGCTTAGAGTCATTAAGATTTTATCAATAAAATTTTAATAAGATTTTTATAAATTACTTATAGCTTTCAAAGAACTATTATATATATTAAAATTAGTTTTACCATTAAATAGCATGATATTATCTCCAAATATCCCTTTATAAAATTTTGAACTTTTCTTTATATTAATCCTACTAATTCATTTCTTCTTAATTAATTCATTTTCACTGTAAATTTATGAGATATGCCTGAGTTTGTGCTGCAACTAACACAGGATATAATGCAAAGTTTGTGTTCTAGGTGCTGGTTTCATTCGCCAAAAGAAGTCTATGTGTTTGTTGTCATGATTTTGTATATTCTACATCAATGGGGGTGTAGAGAATCTTCACTTAGAAAGCCATAATAGCTATTGAAGTATTTTCATTACCCATGAAAGGATAAACTCTAAATAGCACACATGAGCTTTCATTTTTTAATTAAAGGTCATATTTACCCTATGTTTTCCACTGAGTCATAGAACCATTTATTTAAGACTTTTGATCGATTTTGTGTTAATTTTTGTGTATGGTGTAAGCTGGAAGTACAACTTCATTTTTTTGAATGTGGATATCTAGTTGTCCTATCACCATTTGTTGAAGACACTATTCTTGTAATTTTATTTTTATTTTTAAAAACAAACACTCCCCTTTCCTCCCTCCCTACCTCACCTAGTAGACTCCAATCTGCTTTCTATCTCTGTGAATTTGCTATTTCTAGTCCTCTTTTATAAGAGATATCACTGCACTTGTCTATCTTGTTTATTTCATGGAGCATAATGTTTCAAAGTTCTTCCATGTTGCAGCATATCTCATATTTCATTTTCTCTTGTATTGCCATAATATTCCAGTGAGTGCAGGTACCACATGTTGTTTATCCTGTTATTTGTTGATGGACATTTGTGTTTTTTCCAGCTTTCCACTATTGTGAATAATCCTGCTATAAACATTGGTGTATGTATCTGCAACTTTGTTTTCACTCTTTGTGTATATACCTAGAAGTGTGATAATCTTCTCCAACACTTGTTATGTTCCATGGTTTTTAAAATAATAGCCATCTTTGTGGGTATGAAGTAGTACCTCATTGTGGTTTATATTTGCATGTCCCAAATGGGTAATGATGTTGATCATCTTTTTGTGTGTTTAAAGGCCATTTGCATATCTTCTTTAGAAAAATGTCTACTCACTCTTATTAATTATTCTAACAAATTGCTTCCTGATTAAAAGCAATATATTTCCTTTTAAATTGCCATTTTTCATTGCATCTAATATGAAAACACACACTGTTAGAAAGAAATGATACTATGATTTTAACCTGTAGTGCACAGGCAAAGATAAGAATATCATCTTAAATAATTGTGTCCCATTACTCAGTATCTTAAAGGCCTAGTCATTTTGATCATGAAATATCTAAAGGCACTAAGACAATTTAACGATTTACTTTTTATTTATACAAGAGGATGTTATATGAAAATACGATTCTTCATACAAAGATGCAGACAGAGTTCTGAATACAGTAATCTAAAAACTGCAAATTCAGTGTTTTTCCTTGTTCTCCTCTGCTCATTAATGCAAGGTCTAGTTTTCTCTCCTGGTCTTTCAGCGACACCATGTGCCCACCAGCATGACAGATACCATTGGAATCCCAGAAGCACCATGGTCCCTGCTAAATAAAAATCAAATGTGGGGGCAGGGAGAAGGAAAAACAGTGGTAATACGAGGGCTTTCTGGGACTTGGGAATCATCCTGAATGACATTGCAATGATGGATACAGACCATTTGATATCACCACATAACATGCAGAAATGTGTGGGAGAGAGTCTACACTACAATCTAAACTATGGTCCATGCTTAATGGTAAAGCTCCAGGATGTATTTATCAATTGCAATGAATGTGCCACACTAATGAAGGATATTTATGTGGGAGGTTTTGGGAGGTGTGGGAAGTGGGGCATATGGGAATCCCTATAATTTTTGTGTAACAGTTATGTAATCTAAGTACCTTTTAAAAATAAAAATAATTAAAAAATCAGATCTGAAGACTTGGAACTGATTGTGTACTTTAGGGAATTTTAATTTACATGCATTTCAGAGACTTTAAATCAGTTGTTATTTACCATTTGTAGCCCCATTGTATGCAGCAACAAGTTGGTTGGATGAAATACATACCAAAAAAAGGGCTAGAAAGGAAAAAAAAATGAGGTGCCCTCATAAGTGTTTTGCTGTGTACTACTCAGGAAACTCAGATACTCACTGGTTAGTACTACAAAAGGATACAATTAAATTTTAAGTTGCATGGATGAAATTAGGAGAAAGCAGGGAGTCAAACTGAAAGAAGAAATCAAAGACCTCAAGGATACTGGTGATCTATCACCAGTGCTGTACACTAATTATAAGTGTTTTGCTGACATTTTCAGCCCAGAAATGTTTTACCTTTTTGTGGGTAATAGAAAAATGAAAGTATATCCTTCAATGCTTTTTCTGTTTAGTTTTCTTCATTCCATTAGTATATAAGCATCCCATTTGTATGGTTAATGTGTAGACATATTTTTTCTCATTTTCTTTTCTGTATATGTTTCCATTTTATGAATACATCACAATTAATTCATTTTATTATTGATTGAAATTTCCATTATTTCCTTTCATATCTCTTATTCATAAAGTTACAATGAGGATATTATACAATTGCTATGATAATTTGGGTTTCACTTTGTATTTCATTGATGAGTAAAGATGTTGAACTTTAATTTTGAGATGATTGGAGGGAACAAAATTCAACAGAATCCATTATCTCAATTGAATTAAGGATCATACTGTATCATGCAATGTAATATTTG
>PVKH010018256.1:0-15183 GCA_004027955.1 Chaetophractus vellerosus | reverse complement strand
ATGAAGAATGGATGACGCTGTTATCCATTCAGTTGACTGCTTATAAAAGGGAACTGATTTCAACATTCGGAGAGAATTTCCCAGCTCGTCGTTTGACAGCGAACTTCTCCCAGGAACTCATCTAGGACCCTTCATCAGTCTTTCATCGGAGCCCCTGGCTTGCAGCCTGCCGGCGGAACCTGGACTTGTGTATCCCCACTGTCACGTGAGAGACTCTTATAAAATCTTATATTTTTAACAGAGATCTCGTGTTGATTCTGTTTCCCGAGAGAACCCTGACTAGAACAGGTGGTAAAATTCAGGGAACATTCATATTTAACAGAAGTAAGACTAATGTAGAATGAAGAATAAAAGGGAAAAAGATAATGTTTATATATTTTTATACCTCAAATAATTCATATAATTTAACCTATGAGTCTGGATATAAATGTCTTACAATTATTATCGATCTCAGAATACTCATGAGGAAACTGGGATCAAGAAAGGATGAAAATAATGTCAAAAGTTGAAAAATCAGTTAAAGAAGCTGAGGTTTGAATCTAGACCTCTAGGTATAAAATCTGCTCTCTTGACAATTATATTAACCTGCTTTTTTAGAGAAGTCATGCTTATATTTTCTAACTGGTAGATTGAAAATTAGGATCTATATAAAAATCAAGGTTGAATAATTATACCTTTATTAAAATCTCAGTTAAATATAAAATTATGATGATGGTAATTTTAATAAAAACAATAACTACTCCCTATTTGTTTGAATACTAAAATATATTTTGCTTACTGAATATATGCAAATATATACAGTTAAATGCATTTAAAAATATCAAAGAAGAGTAATCTCAAAATTGTTTTAATATTTAGTGATTCCTGTTCTCTAACAGCAGGGTATTGAAGATGGAAGTCATTTACAAAAGTAGAAAAGTTGATGGGGCTGGCTGTATAGCCCAGTGGATAGGGCACCGGTATATCACATGGGAGGCCCCGGGTTCAGGTCCCGGAGACCTCTCCTAGCGGGCAGACCGCCTTGAAAAGGGCAAGATGCCATGGGGTGGCAGAGCCACCGTGGGCAGGACAAAATCTGCCACGGACAGGGAAAAGCCGCTGTGGGCAGGGCAAAAAGCTGCCATGGATGGAGTGCAGCCAGGCACCCGTGAACTGAAGCGGAGCCGGCCGTGAATGGAAGCAGAAGCCACCCACAAGCGGGGCAAAGCTGCCTGTGCGGTGACCGGTCTCGGCACGTCGCTGCAACGGGGGAAGACAAAGCAGACAGAGAGGAACAGAAGAATGGATGCACAGCAAGAGCAAGCAAGAAGGGGGGAGGGGAATGTAATAAATAAATAAAAAAAACTTTAAAAAAAACAAAAGTAGAAAACTTGAGAATAGGCTCACAAATTAGACATAAAAGGAGATAAGGAGGAAACTAAGAAACGTGGAGAAATGTCTTTAGTACACATTCCTACAGTTAGAAGAGGCTTATTAGCCAGATTATCTGTCATCCAAAATATCTTAAATAAAATATAATTATCACAAATGAGGACTTATATTTTCTCTAAATTCTCTACACTCATGAAGGGCTGAACTATTATTCATCATTCCTTCATCCCTTGCCTCTTTCATACTTTCCATTCAACTTCTCATGCATCTTCCCTATTTCTCTCCTTTCTTTCCTAACTCTTAATGTTTTCCTCTAGTTTTCTTTCCTTTCCTTGTTTCCCCTGATTTTCTATGTTACAGGGGCATTAAAAGAGGGTGGGGTAAAATCCTCGGGATGGATTATCCTCAAAGTAAGGATAAAGACTTCAAAATTTCATCCTGACTTGTGATAGCTAGGTCCATAAAAGATTTACTTTGCTCAAATACCTTTATTTGAATGTTCTCATATCCAGTACATAGGGGAAAAAACTCAAGTTTTCTTAATTGGCTGATGTTCTACGGCAATACAAGTGACAAAGGAATACATATTGCTCTGATAAGAAATGTTTTGACACTGAACTTGTTCTCTGCTTGTTCAAACTCTCTGTTCCATCCTTGGTTTAAGGTTTGCTTGATGGCATTTATCCATAACATTTGCTGAATGATTTAATGGTATGTAAAGAGGATTTAAGGATGACTTTTGAATTTGAATTCATGTGAAAATCAGTATCAAATGAAATATATTTGAGGTGTTTAAAACATTGTATCATTCTATAGATACGGATTTTTTAATCTGAGTTTCTATATGACAGTGTGGCTGGGTGTAGGTCTAAAATCTGCCTGTCTCTGCTTTAGTGAATTGTTAGGCTTTTCTGAACCATCATCAATTTGGGTAGTTTTTTATATTTTATTTTAATGAAGGTTCTAGTCTTTAGTCAAGAAAATGAGTACTGCCATTTTGTTAGTTCCACATGATTTTGCACACCTACCGTGAGCATGTGAACATCACTACGTTGGCCTCTGACAAGACTTGAGATGATTCTATGTATGGGCTCTTTGTTGCTTTACTCCTTCTCCTTTTCCTGGTACTGGTTGGATTCTCCTAGGCTTAAATCCACCTTAAATCCAACTATGTCCATCACAAAGAAGTAAGCACTTGTGTCTCTCATGCTAGAGTCATGCTTGCTTTCTATATACCCTTTTATCTTATACTTCTTCACTAATTGATTTGTTAAAAATATTTCCATGTGACCACTACCTTGTTGTTGACATCTATGTAGTCTTCCCAGTAACTTCAAACCCACTATCTATGTGGTAAGGACCAATCAAACCAGAGAGGCCAAATCAATAATTGGGCATCAGAAATAGACTCATATATGAGAGAGATTTTTAAATTATTAGACCTGGAATGTTAAGTAATGTAATTAAGGTGGTAAGGATTCTTATGGAAATGGAAGACATTATGCACAACCAGGTGGGTAATTTTTATAGCAAAATGAAAATGCTAAGAAAGATTCCAAAAGAAATAGCAGAGATTAAAAAACACTGTGGCAGAAATGAAGAATGCTGTTGATGGTTTCATAAGTATACTGGACACATCTAAGGGAAGAATCCATGAGTTTGAAAATATGTCAATAGAATTTTCTGAAAGTGAAATGCAAAGGGAAAACAAGAGTTGAAAAAGAGGAAGAGAATATTCAATTTGTTGGACAATTTCATGTTCTAGATGAAAAAGGGAATGGAATAGAAGAAATTTTTGAAGGAATAATGGATGAAAATTTTCCAAATTAATGCAAGGCACCAAACAATAGATCAGGGAAGCTCAGAGAACAACCAGCAGGGCAAATCCCAAAATATCTTCGTCTAGGCATATTATATTCAACCTCAGATTTCCAAAGACAAAGAGAAAAATCTTGAGAACAGTCAGGAGGAATACCAAACCAAACAAAGAAACAAACAAAAACTAAACTTACCTAAAGGGACACAAGAGCAAGTATTACATCAGGTGTATTTTCCAAAACCATGCAAATCAGTGAGAATGGAATGAAATATTTAAATATTAGGTCAGAAAAAAACAAACAGAAACTTCTAACCTAAAATTATATACCAAGCAAATTTATTCTTCAAAGTTAAGGCAAAATATATAGTTTCCCACAAAAAAATTAGAGGCCAGTTCCTTGAAAGAGACAATTAACAAAAATTCACATACTAAGAAATCAGTTATTATATGAATAGACCTATAGCTAATAAATGAATATTATCAAATATAAATAATATTCTAAAAAAGAAAACACCAGTTCCACGTGGATTCACTGGTAAATTCTACTATGCTTTTAAGAAAGAAATAGCACCAGTAATATACAGTCTTTTCCATAAAATAGAATAAATGAAACTCATCCTACCTCATCCTGTGAGTCCAGAAATCACCCTAATACCAAAACCAGACAAAGACATTAGAGGAAAGGAAAACAAAGCCCAATATATCTCATTAACATAAATGAAAACATACTTAACAAAATTTTTGCAAATCAAATACTACATTGTATAAAAGGAAATATACACCATGATCAAGTGGGATTTACCTGTTCAATATTAAAAATCAATTAATGAAACTTACCATATCAATAGATGCAGAAAAAAACATTTGACAAAATCCAACAACTATTAATACCAGGAATAAAGGGAACTTCCTCTACTTAGTTAAGACCATGTGTGAAAAACTCTACAGCTATCATCATAAATAATTGTGAAAATCTGGATCCTTTCCCCCAAAGATCAGAAAAAAGGGTATCTCAATTCAGTATTCTTACTCAATATCCTTCTGGAAGTTTAGCTAGTATAATAAAGAAAATTAAATAAAATATATGCAGATTGGAAGGAAAAAAAATAGAGAATTTATTCTTATTTGACATAACTGTCAAGATAGATAAACCCAAATAATGAATAATAACAAAAAATCCTGGAAATAAAAAATGATTATAGTATGTTCCCACATTAAAAGCAATATACAAAAGCCAATAACTTTCTTAAAGCTGAAGCAATGAAACAGAGTATAAAAAATAAAGAGCATTAGCAAAACCAAAAGTTGGTTATTAGACAATATCAATAAAATTAACAAATTTTAGCTAGATTGAGAAATACAAAAAAAGTGAAAAAATATAAATAAAACCAGGAATGAGAGGGGGCATTACAACTAACCGCAAAGAAAGAAAAATCATCATAAGAATATACTATGAGGATGCTATGAACAACTATATGCCAACAAATTAGATAACCTAGATGAAAGAGAAATTCCTAGAGAATCAAATGGAATGATGGGGAAAAAATTGTCATCTCTACTGCCTCAGAAAGGCATTTTAAAAAATCTAGAATCCATTCTTGATACAAAACACTTAGAAAAATTAGGAATAGAAGGAAACTTCTTCAACATATTTAAAGGCATTCATGAAAACTCACCACTAACTTTATAGTTTATGGTGAAATTCTGAAAGTTTCTCTCTAAGATGTGGAACAACAAACATGCTCATTGTCAACCACTGTTACTCAACTTTGTACTGCAAATTCTAGCCAGAATAATTAGGCAAGAAATAGAAAGAAAAGGCATTCAAATTACAAAGGAAGAAGTAAAACTTTCACTATTTGCAGATGACATGATCCTATATATAGCAAGTACCTAAAAATCGACACCAAACCTATTAGAGCTAAAGAAAAGAAAAGAAAAGAAAGGAAAGGAAAGGAAAGGCAAGGCAAGAAAAAGAAAAGGAAAGAGCCTTGTGATGAGGTACAAGATTGACATGCAAAAATAGGCAGTGTTTCTATACTTGCAATGAGCAAACAGAGGAAAAAAATCTAGAAAAAAACCCCATTTAAAATAACAAAACATCCAGGAAAAATATATAGCAAAGGAGGTAAAGGAATAATTCCCAGAAAACTACAAAACTTTGCCTAAAGAAACAATAAAATTCCAAAATAAATGGAAGGACATTCCATGCTCATGAATTGGAAGATGAAATATTGTTAAGATGTCACTTCTCCTCAATGGGAGGTACAGATTCAATGCAATCCCAATCAAAATGCCAATAGTTTTCTTTGCAGAAATGGAAAGGTCAATCACCAAATTTATTTGAAAAGGTAAGGGATTCTGACAAGCCAAAAACATCTAGAAAAAGAAGAACAAATATGGAGGACTCACATTCGTGATTTTAAAATTATTTAAAAATGTATCTAAAACTTATTATAAAATTTAAAATCAGGAAGTGATTTAAAACAGCATGATATTGGCACAAGGATAGTTATATGGACAAATGGAATTGAACTAAGAGTTCAGAAATAGCCCCTTGCATCTATGGCCAATTGATATTTTTACATTAAAAAATTATTGAATTATATCATTCATACATGAACATATATAAATGATTAATGTATAGCAGAAGTTGTGAACTTACAAAACAAACATGCATATTATCATACAAGGTTCTCATATATAACCCCACCTACAACACCTTGCACTGTTCTGAAACACTTGTTTTGAAACATGAAGAAGGAAAATTTTCCTACTAACTATAGCCCACATAATAGATTTGGCATATTAGTATTATACATTTGTTATAGTTCATGAGAAAATATTCTCATATTTGTTCTATTAATCATGTTCATCTTCTGCCATGGGATTTGTAAATTATGGCCAATTAACTCTTGACAAGATTGGCACAACTACTTAATTTGGAAACAATAGTCACTTCAACATATTATGTTGGGAGAACTGGATATCTATTTACAAAAGAATGAGGGTGGAACCCTATCTCACACCATATACAAAAATTAACTAAAAATAGATCAAAGACATAAATATAAGGAACAGGACTATGAAACTCCTGGAAAAAAAGGATAGGGAAGCAAGATCAATATCTTGTGCTAGGTTTTTTTACACTTTAAACCTAAAGCACAAGCAACAATAGAAAAAATGTTATTAAATATCATCATTATTAAAATACTTTGCATATCAAAGGACTTCATCATGAAAGTGAAAAGAAAACCTACACAATGGGAGAGAATATTTGGAAACCACATATCTGATAAGGGTTTCAAATCAGATTGCATAAATTAATCCTATAACTCAACAATTAGAAAGATAAGCAACTGATTTTAAAAATGGGAAATAGACTTGAATAGACATTTCTCCAAATAAGACATACAAAGGACCATAAATTACATGAAAATATCCCCAATATCATTAGCTATTAGGGAAATGCAAATCAAAACCACAATGAGCTATCATTACATATACACTAGAATGGGTACTATTAAAATAAGAACAGAAAATTAGAAGGGATAGAGAGGATGTGGAGAAGATGGGAACACTCATTGTTGATGGGAAAGTTAAATGATATATCCATGTGGAAGACAGTTTGATGGTTCCTGAGAAACTTAGGTATAGAATTACCATATACACAGCAATCTCACTTTTAGGTATATACCTAAAGGATTAAAAGCAGGGAACCAAAGAGATATTTGCACATCGATGTCCATAGCAGCATTATTCACAATTTCCAGAAGAAGGAAGCTACCCAAGTGCCTATCAACCTGTGAACGGATAAATAAAATGTGGTATAAATGCACAATGGAATGTTATTCAGCAGTATAAAGGAACAATGTTCTGATACCTGCAAAAACATGGATGAACCTTGAAGACATCATGTTGAGTAAAATAAGCCAGAGATAAAAGAACAAATATTGTATGATCTCACTGATATGAACCGATTAGAATAAACCAACTGTAAAGGTTTGACAGTTTTACCTAAATATGAATTCCAAAAATATAAATTGAATCATGCTTGTAAACTGATCTGTTCATCTGTGCATGATTGGGTTATGATTAGGGTGTGGACTAGGCTGTGTTAGTAGGGTGTTGAGCCCCACCCCTTGGTGGGTGTGGTCTCAAGTATAAAAGACAAGGCCAAAGACAGAGGGAGCAGATTTGAGAAGGAGATTTTTGAGAAGTAGTTCTGATGTTGGAGAGGGCCATTTGCCTGATAGTCTACAGCTGACCTTGTGGAGGAAACGCTAAGCCTGGAGAGAAATGCAGCCCTAGCAGGAGAGAACCCAAAGACCTGAGCCCTGGCAGACATCGGCAGCTGTCTTGCTCCAAAACGTGGCAATGGACTTTGGTGAGGGAAGAAACTTATGCTTTGTGGCCTGGTAACTGTAAGCTTCTACCCTAAATAAATACCCTTTATAAAGAGCAACCAATTATTGGTATATTTTGTAAAGGCACTTCTTTGGCTGACTAATACACCAACTCACAGAGTTAGAATCTAGAATGAAGGTTACCATTGGATGGGAATATGAAGGGAAAGGGAGTTAATAGTCAAATTGAGCATAGTTTCTTTTTGAGACATTGTAAAGTTTTAGTACTGGATGTTGGTGATGGTAGCAGAATACTGTGACTGTAATTAGTAGGTGTGAATTATATTTATGAAAGTGTTTAAAAGGTAAAAATTTAGGTTGCATATATATCACTAGAATAAAAAAATAGGACTGTAGAAAAAAACAATGAACCCTAATGTATATGATGGACTGTTGTTAATAGTTCAATTATGAAACTTCTCTGTCATGAATGTAATAAATGTACCACACCAATACAAGTTGCTAATAATACGGTGGTGTATGGAAACTCTGAATTTTATTTATGATTATTGTATAAACCCACATCTTCTCCAAAAAAATTCATTAGCTAAATTATCTGTAAGGATAATGATAAAACCTATATTCAACAACAGTGAATGTGATATCTGAAGCATAGAAATGAATAAAAATATTTACAAAATAAAAAATCTTCATATGTAATATAAAAACATAAGAACTTATAAATGTAATATATATAAAATATATAAAGAAAAAACAAGAATATATCAAAAATATCATGTAAAGAATTTCTATAAATCAGGAGTAGAATCTGGGAATCTTAATTTTTATAAAACTCCTTCATGATATCTGATATGCATCCTCAGTTGAAAATCATGTCCTAGAAGATACTGGAATGAAATTAAAATTTCAAAAATATCCCTGTAAAAGGAAAATTTGTAAGTAAAAGAAAGTTATTTCTAGTGGAGGAGACACACAAGAAAGCAAAATTATAATGCCCTGTGCCATTGCTCTAAGATTACTCACAGGATCTTCTAAGCCCATGGAAGAGACAACTATAATTCTGCAAGAGGGACAAGAGGAGGCTTAAGGGGTGTTCACCAAATTGGCCAATTCTGAACACTCATAGGGGGCTGGTTGAAGATCCTTGGCTCCAATCACTTTGGAGGTTTCCCTACAGGGCTTTTCCTTTTCCTCTGAGAACCGCCTGTTGAACTGGAATCCCCAGACGTTCCTGGCCCATGGGAAAAGCACTGAGGAGGCAAGTATAGACTCCGTGGGTCAGAATAAATTGTTGGGCTTAGACAACAGTGAAAAACTGGTGACAGCACGTCACCTCCATTTCCTCTTTACTCTAATATGTGGGCCTAACAACCTACCCACTGGCTGGTAAGTTTCTAGATGTTCTCAGTTTCCACTTGCCTTTCTATCATCTCAAGGAGGCATTCACATACTTTCTGTTTGATTGTGATCACCTAAAATTTTGGATGGATGTCCTAGACCCATCCTATAAAAGGCTCAGTATTATCTGTAAATGCAGTGGTGGACATCCATGGTCCTACCAAGCAAAGGAGGTGTTTTAGAAAGAAACCCATAATGACAGGCCAAGCACCAAAATAAATCCACAATCAGAATTCTGGACCTGGATCTTGAGTGACGTGGCTTGCAGAGTGATAGAGCTTTTGCTCTTTAGGATAGTTTAAATTGTTTCTGGGTGCTGATATGCAAGTCCACTGACCTTCCAGTGGGCGTTGAATAAACAATGGTAACCCCTAGAAGTTTTTGTCTGTATAATCTCTCTTAACTCAGTATTCTACTGCTTAGGTTTAAATCTTTTCTTTACATTATTTCTCTCTTGATAAAAAAGAAAGCAACTTTATGATTCTAATAAAGTTATTTATGAGTTCAGTTTTTAAGATATTGGGTGGATGTATGAATTTAATTTAATTTAAGGCAAAGGCTTACTAGATTAGGCTGTGACATTTCATTCATCCTGTATATGTTCATGTATGTCAAAATAATATGTGCTTACATGGGTTACTATGAGACTGGAGTGAGGGAGCAAAGCAGCAATATGATCAATGAGAAGACACTATGCACTAACAGTTAATCCTTGGCCAAAAATTTGAGGACTAATTTGCTTTCACTAAGTAGTCAGGGTATAAAAAATGAAAAAACAGAGAAAATATAGCATCTGAAACTGCAGAAAAAAACAGTTGTTGATCAAGTCTGGTAATATTGGAATTCTCTCGAAGGATACCAAATCTTAAAGGAAAACAGGTTATAATGATATTTAAAAAGATGTGTCCGTAATAAAAACTCCTTTCCAATGAATACTCAATCCCTCATTTCAGATATATTCTGAATCAATAGCATGGAAAGAAGAAGTTTAATGGTGTGTGTTTAGATGACGCTAGAACTTCCTGGTGGAAATGGAAGAATAAATGGGGGAGTGAGGATTTTTGAGAGCCTTGAAGTGTGTATAGCCTGACAGGGCAGAGGAGAGTCTTGCAACCACAGTGTTTGACTGTGGGGTCTTTTTCTACATTTTATTAAGGAAAAGACATAATGATAGAACTAACATTATCCGAAGAGAAATATGCACCTAATATGGAACATTTATTAATACCCCTATGTATATATATATACGACTTTTTTTTAGGTATGTGGTGAATCCCTTATATATATATATATATATATTTTTAATGCATCCAGGAACTCCCTTGTATTCTCTGCTAGTATTTTTATTATTTTCTGTCCTTGTAGTTCAAAACTTAATTTTCTTGTAGATATGTTTATCACTAAGCTGCCTACAGGCAACCCAGAATAGGAAACCAAATTGAACAAAATATTCAGTATGTGAAGATAGATTTCAGCCCAGATAGCACAATGAAAAAGCTCAAGAGCCTCAGGTGTAGTAGTTCAGAAACAATTCATGCACATACTGAAGTTCACGGAATGTGAATCTAGGGATAAGAGAAAGGAAACAAGGGAGAGAAAGATGCAGACCAAAATTATATGTGCAAGAAAAAGGAAGAAAATAAAAAGTTATTGTGGGAGAATAAGAATGTTTATAAAAGAGAGTCAAGAACAGAGAAGCTGTGCATTGATTATATCCAAAAGGAATCAATAAGATTCTTTCAACATATGTGACAAGAGAGGTCAAGAGACGGGAACAAGGTAGCATAATGAAAAAGTGACCTGGGTGTCACTTTATGGGAGAATGTCAATCCTCTGGTAATCAGGAATTGAAAGAAAAGGAAAACACACAAACACACTCAAACATACACACATATATAATGGATTGTTTTATGTATTAACAGTTTATCTTCAATAAAATTGTTTTTATGCAAACACAACACATCAGCTAAGTACCTATCAGATAAAAGGTATCTATCTTAATTTAAATATATCTCTTTCCCCATTTCCTCCTTTTTAAAATTCCATTTATAAAATATCATCAACTGTCTGGGATTTATTATTCCCTCACAAACACAGATCTAATTGTAATCTTGGATTTAGGATCCAAAATCTGTGATAGAATTAGGTAGTAACCCATGTGTAGTGAAATGATCCAATATGTGGTGTTTGGAACTGGCTATTTACTTTGCATAATGTTATCAAAGTTCATCCATGTTGGGGCATGTGTTATTATTTAAGGCGTTTTTCTTGCCAAACAATTTTTCATCCCATGTGTATACCACAGTTTGCTAATCCATTCATCACATGATGAAAATATGTACTGTTTTTACTTTTAACTATTATTAATAATGCTTGTCTGCACAATTGGTGTAAGTTGTTTGTGAATAAATGTTCCCACATCTAATGGTCATATGAAAACTCTAAGTTTAAAATTTTGACCAACTACCAAACTGTTTTCCAAAGTGGCTCTACCATTTTACAAACCCATCATCAATGTGGATTCAAATTTCTGCACATCCATCCTAATATTTGTTATTGTCTATTTATTTTTTCCAACATCCACAATTGCATGCATGTGAAATACTATTGCTATGTGATTTGACTTGCATTTTCCTAATAACTAATGGTAGGAGGTTATTTTTCATATTCGTTTTTAAGTTGTAAGTGTTCATTCAATATTCTGGATGCATTTTGTTATATATACATCCCAAATATTTTCTCTCATTTAATGGGTTCCCTTTTCACTTCTTTCTTGATGGTATCATTTGCAGCACAAAGTTTTTTGTGTGTTTTATTAAAAATTTGATAAAGTCCAGCTTTTCTATTTTTCTACCTCTTGTGCTTATTCATTTGGTATTATATTTAAGAGCCCATACTCTAACCTCTTCAAAGAACTTCATTGATTTAGTTCTTAAATTTAGGTCTTTAGTATATATTGAGATAATATTGTAGATGATATGAGGTATGGGTCCAACTTCATTCTTTTCCAAATAGATATCCAGTTTTCCCAACATTTTTCAATGATGCAAGTTTTTAAAGGTTAAAATTATTTAATAACTGCAATCTTAATTGTAGTATGTGATGATCCTAATTTGATCCTACTCTAGCCTAATCCATTGAATTCCCGAACTTATTATCACTATCATAAAAAAAAAAAAAAACGGCTATACAAAATAGAGGCTAAGAAAATTGCTGCTTGCTTTCTCTGTAAAAGCCAGGGAAAGCATTTGGAATATTTATATTTGTCTACTGATTTTTACATATGACCATTAAAATATTTCTATCAATGACTTGTTATCTTATTAATATGGGTAATGAGATTATTTCTGGATATTTCTTTACTGATTAAGAATTATTATAGGAAAAGAGCTGGAATCAAGATTTCAATCTACTAAATGAAAAAAGTATACTCTATTGAGTGAATTCGTTTATGCCACTGCAGGAAGCATCTGCTGAAACCCACTTCCTGATTCCCTCACACACTTGCTATGTCAAGCTTCAAAACCTCTGAAGGGGAAATCTCTACCTTCTTCATGATAGGGATTCTGGGAATGGAGGGAGTGCACATTTGGCTCTCCACCCCCATTTGCCTCATGTACTTCCTTGCCATCTTGAGGAATTGCACCATCCTCTTTTCATCAAAACAGAGAGCTCTCTCCATGAACCTATGTATTATTTCCTCTCCATGTTACCATTTTCTGACCTGGGACTATCTATCTCCTCACTTCCAACCATGCCGAGAATCTTCATATTCAATGCCACAAGAATTTCCTCTGATGCCTGCTTTGCACAAGAGTTTTTCATTCATGGATTCTCATTGATGGAGTCATTAGCACTTCTCATCATGTCCATTGATCACTTTATAGCCATCTATAACCCTTTGAGATACACCTCTATCCTTACCAGTGCCAGGGTCATGAAGATTGGTCTTTCAATGACTGGAATAAGTGTGTTATTTGTCCTCCCTTTCCCTTTTATTCTTAAGAGGCTGAAATTTTGTAAGAAGAACCTTTTGTCTCACTCCTACTGCCTCCACCAGGACGTCATGAAGCTGGCTTGTTCTGATAACTGGGTCAATATCATCTATGGATTTTTTGTGACTCTCAACAGAGATGTTAGTCTTCATGTGCATGTCTCTGCCCTACATGCTGATTCTGAAAATTGTTTTGGGCATTGCCTCACACAAGGGTAGCCTCAGGGTCCTCAACACTTGCACATCCCACATCTGTGCTGTCCTAATCTTCTGTGTACTTATTATCATCCTGGCTGTCCTCCATCGGTTTGCCAAAAATGTGCCTATAGTTATTAGAATCATCATTGCTGATATCTTCCTTCTCGTTCCCCCTCTAAAGAATCCCATTGTGTACTCTGTGAAAAACCAGCAGATTAGAAATCTGATCTGGTGGAAATTATGTCAGAAATAGGATTGATGGGAAATTTCAGCTGCAATAAAAGTTAGCAAATTGTGAAAAAAATATAGGATTCCAAGAATGAGAATGTAATAATACAGATTGAATAGAATGAAACAATACTAATTGCCAGTATGCCAATACAATTTCAAGATATTGAAAATCAACCAGCAATAATATTCTAGATGAGATGCCTTTGCAGTTAGGCATGGAATACTGATATGCTTATGACTATTTTTTGCCACCTTCTTTCCCATTTTAACTTCTCTAAGCAACCAACTATGTAACACTATCAACACCAACCATAGCAACCAAATCCACGTTCTGACTAGAGAAATGTTTAATATATTACTCTAAACGGTAAAGAAAATATTCAGTTAGGATAAAGGCAATGAAACCTGTAATTAATTTGCATGGTCTTCATTGATTTATATGTGCTGAATTAACAAACACACATACAAATACATACACAGAGTTAGCACCTCCTAAACAGCAAATGTGTGTATGTGTATGTGTGCACGTGTGTGATCAGCAATTCAAATAACGGGTTAAAAATGCTTATTGCCTCAAGTCCTGTGAAACATCTTTGGAGATATGAGGATCCCATGTATAAAACAAAATAAAGTTAAAAAAATATAAAGAAGTAACTATTTTGTCAATTTTATTTTCAATTGTTTGCAATACATTCAGATATTCCCTCCTTTGGTATGCATATTGTCTTAGCTGTTCATCATTCAAGTCTGTATAACACCTTCTACTTGTCACTGTTATAGCCTTCAAATAATAGCATTATTTCTTTACCATCTATCTCCTGCACCAATGTGTAACTGATTTAAGAAGCAGGTTTTCACTTCTTTCTTTTTCAATGCCCACCAACCCTCCTAGAACATAATAACTGTTCACTGTTTTTGTTAAAAACAAAGTGTTCTTTGCTGGTTTTGAAAAAACTTTTTGAAAATAAGTTTTGCATTTTGAAAAAAATCTAATAGTAGGAAAGCTAAAGAATAACTTAGATAATATATGGAAAACCCCATTAATGTTAAGCTCACTTGTTTTACAAATTATTTACTTGGGAAAGCAAAGAATTACAGGATTCAAAAACTTTTTTAAATGAAGTAATACCATGTCTATATAGGATCTTGTCAGGAGCTCACTAAAATACTCCAAATGAATTTACATTTTTATTATAAGCACTGCTACTTTTAGTCTACACTCAACTATGTCAATCTAAACTATTATACCTTACTAATAGGTTGTATCAGTCTGTCATTATTTATGAATTCCAAAAACAGATATTGGATTACGTTTGTAAAATGGTCTGTTCCTCTGGGCGTGACTAAATTATTATTAGGGCTTTGATTGGGCCACGTTGGTAGGGCATTGAGTCCCTGACCCTTGGTGGGCAGGGACTTACAGATATAAAGGATGGCAAAGGAAAGAGTTGGAGTTTTAATGCTGGAACAATGGGAAGTGAACACACAGGAGAAGAACACAGAGGAATAGAGATGGCTCTTAGACACAGCAGAAGCCCTGGGGAAAGAGACAGTCATTTGTCTGATACTCTATAGCTGGCCTTGTGGAGAGAAGCAAAGCCTAGAGAGCCTCATAGTCTAATGTTGACCTTGTGGAGATAACAGAGGAGCTGAGCCTGGAGACAAACAGAGCCCTGGGAAGAGAGGAACCTGGGAAGCCAGAACCCTGGCAAACGTCGGCAGCCATCTTGCTCCAACATGTTGCAACAGACTTTGGTGAGGAAAGTAACTGATGCTTTACAGCCTGGTAACTGTAAGCTCCTACC
>PVKH010018255.1:0-15180 GCA_004027955.1 Chaetophractus vellerosus | reverse complement strand
GTGGGCAGGGCAAAAAGCTGCCACGGACAGGCAAAAGCCGCCACGGGCAGGGCAGGTCGCCCGCGCGAATGGAGCGCAGCCAGCCACCGGCGAACTGAAAAAGCCAGCCGTGACGGAAGCAGAAGCCGCCCACAAGCGGGGAAAGCCGCGCCTGCGCAGTGACCAAGTCTCGGCGCGTCCCCGCAACGGGGGGGGGGGGAAGGGGAGATATGTAATAAAATAAATAAATCTTTAAAGAAATTGATGTAATGAAGTCTCCTAGTATTAACACAGAGCTGTCTATTTCTCCCCTTATCTGTCAATATTTGCTTTATATATTTTAGAGCTTTGTGATTAGGTGAATATATATTTATAATTGCTATGTCTTCTTGTTTAATTGATGTCTTTCTCAGAACAAAATGACCTTCTCTGCCCCTTGCAACAGTTTTATACTTAAAAGTCTATTTTATCTGATATTAGTATAGCTACCTTAGCTCTCTTTAAGTTACTCTTTTCATGGTATACTTTTCCATGCCTTCACTTTTCAGTATGTAGTTGAGCCATGGTTCTTAACCATTTTGCCAATCTCTGCCTTTTGATAGGAAGTTTATTCCTTTTACATTTAAAGACAACACTACTGATAAAACAGAACTTTATTCCATCCTTTGTTATTTGGTCTTTTGAGTTTTATACGTTTTTTCTTTCCATTATTGCCTACTTCATCTTTAATTGATTTTTTTGTATTGTACCAATCTGAGTCCTTTTTCATTGCCTTCTGTTTATATTTTCATACTTTTTCTTTGTGCTTACCATTGGTCTTAAATTTAATATGCTAGATATGTAACAATCACATTTCATTTTGCATCACATTTACACTGTGACCAAACCCCTCTGCCCCCCATCTTTTTGTTGACTTTGTTAAATACTATATCTTCATACATGGTATGTAAAAACCCATAGTTTACCGTTACTTTTTATATTGCTTTGTAGAGCCTATAAGAAGTAAAAAGTGGTGTTAAATATGAAAAGATAATGTAATACAGCAGAATTGCCATTTATAGTTACTCATCCGTTTACCTTTACTGGAAGTCTATTTTTTTTTTTTAAAGATTTATTTATTTTATTACATATCTCCTCTTCCCCCCACTGCGGCAACGCGCCGAGACTGGTCACTGCGCAGGCGCGGCTTTCCCCGCTTGTGGGCGGTCTCTGCATCCGTTCACGGCCGGTGCTTGCTTCAGTTCGCGGGTGGCTGGCTGCGCTCCATCCGCGGGCGACCTGCCCTACCCGTGGCGGCTCTTGCCCTGTCCGTGGCAGCTTCTTGCCCTGCCCATGGCGGCTCCGGCCCGCCCATGGCGGCTTGCCATTCTCAAGGCGGTCTGCCCACTAGGAGAGGTCCCCGGGAATCGAACCCAGGGCCTCCCATGTGGTATGCCGGTGCCCTATCCACTGGGCTATCGAGCCGGCCCCTGGAAGTCTATTTTACACGTTGCTTTGATCCAATGTCTTTTGTCCTTTCTTTAATTCTAAAGAACTCCCTTTAGCATTTCTTGTAGAGCAAGAATAATTATAGTCTACTCCCTCTGTTTTTGCTTATCAAGACTATCATAGTATAACCTACATTATTGAAAGACCATCTAAGTGGTTGCAAAAATTTGGGGTGGCAATTGTTTCCTTATGCACTTTGAATATTTCACCCCACGGCCTCATTGCCTCCATGGTTTCTGATGAGAAATTGACACTTAATTTTATTGGAACTGCCCTGTGTATAAAATGTTGCTTTTCTTTTGCATCTTGTAGAACTCTCTCTTTGTCCTTGGCACTCAATTTTTTAAATTAAATTAAAGTAAAATTAATTTAATTTAATTTTTTGTAGTTTTTAAAAGATATTTAGATTACATGAATGTTACACAACAAATATAAGAATTCCTATATGCTACAATCCCCACACCTCCCACACCCTCCCACACAAATATCCTTCATTAGTGTGGCACATTCATTGCAATTGATAAATTCATCCCGGGGCTTTACCACTGAGCATGGACCATAGTTCATATTGTAGTCTATACTCTCTCCCACAGAGTTCTGCGTGTTATGAGGCATTCAGTTTGACTAATATGTGCTTGGGTGTACTTCTCTTTGAGATTATCCTGTTTGGATTTCATTGGAGTGGACTTATTGATATTCATATTCATATCTTTCATTAAATTTGAGAAGATGTCTGCCATTATTTCTTTGAATATTCTTTCTTCCTCTTTCTCTCTTTCTTCTCCTTCTGGGATTCCCACAAAGCATGTATTGGTACATTTGATGGTGTCCCAAAGGTCTCTTAGGTTCTGTTCTCTTTTTATCTTCTTTCTTTCTGTTCTTCAGTAGGAATCATTTAAATGGTCTTGTCTTTGAGTTCATAGATTTTTTCTGCCAATTCTAATCTGCTCTTGAAAGCCTTGAAAGAATATTTCATTTCAGTTATTTGGTCTTTAGCTCCCATATTTTTATTCCTATTTAAAATTTCTATTTATAAATAATCTTATATTGTTCATTTATTGTTTTACCAATACCCTTTACTTTTTATTCTGCATTTTCCTTTATCTCCTTGAGATTTTGAGAATCTATTTTTTTGTTTTGTCTGATATGTCCACAGTCTAGCGTTTCGTTGTTTTGTTTTGTTTTTGATGAATAATAAACATAAATTAGGTGTCCCTTGTAACAGAGAAGGTAAGTGAGAATAGGAACAATGCTATTGGTTGAAGATCCTCAAATTATTGTTAATGTAGCACTTGTTTATTTAAGATTTAGAATTCAGGTCATTACATTTTAGTTACTAAAAATGCCCTACCTTAAAATTTTTATTTTGCAATATTTAAAATACTATATAGTTATAATTTATAAGAATGTAAAAAGCATTTTTCAATATTATAAGTAATTTAATTAGAAAAATATAATATTAATAATTAAAATATGCTTCTACATCTTAATGAGGATAAGAATAGTGACCAGCTATAGTACTAGGTTTATAACTCTGGAGTAAATCTTACATTTCCATGCTTGGATTATCACTTATTAAGGCATATCCTATGTAAGGATTATATTAAAACAGTTTCTGTATTCTAAGGTATTCAAATTCAAAAGTAATAAATGTGACAATCCACTGTTCTTAGTTGTGAAAATTAAATTCATCATATTCTTTACAGGTCTTATGTAATTACAGACTTATAAAGTCTGACTATTCTCAGCCCAAATGTCTTCATTTATGAGAGGTAGCAATGAGTCATGAAAAATGAAACTCTGAATAAGATGAATTTAGTTGGGGAAGCCTAGGTTTCACAGTTTAAATTTGCATGCATCACACACACAAAATAAAAAAAAAACAACACTTCAAACTTTGTTTTAGGAGTGAAGCAGAAAAACTCTGAGCAAGGAAACTACCTCCATGCTTTTGATACACGGTAAAATTTAAACATGATATGATGGGGAAAATTCAAGTTAATAAACTCAAAATATAGTCCAGAAGAAAGAAAATGCTTGCTAAGGCAATGTATTAGTCAGGGTTCTCTAGGGAAACAGAACTGACAGGATATCAATAATTTAATAATATTATGAGATTTTTAATAAAAATTGTCTCATACAACTGTGGGCATGTGCAGGTCCAAATTCCATAGGACAAGACACAAGCTGAAAACCCCAACAAAGGTTTTTTGTTTTGGTGGTGGTGGTGGTTGTTGCTGTTCTTAACGTGTCATTTCTTTTGATTTTTGTGGGGTTTTTGGTTTTGTTGGATTTTTATTTTATTTTTAAAGAAGGTTTAGATTCCATAAACAATACATCGAAAATATAGGGAAAGACCCATATACCCCACCTCCTCCCCCTTCCCCCCTTTTTCCCATTAAAAAGATCTTTCAGTAGTGTGATACATTTGTTACAATTGATGAATACATATTGAAGTATTGCTACTAACCATGGTCAGTAGTGTAAATTATAGTTTACAATTTGCGCAATCTCATTTTTATAGGTTTTGGCAAAATGTATAGTGGCCTGCATCCATCAGTGCAATGTCATGCAGGATAATTCCAATGTCCGAAAAATACCCCATGTTACACCTATTCTTCCTTCTCCCTCCCTTCAGAACCTCTGGTGACCCCTACCTTTATATCAATGTTACAAGATCTTCTATTGCTAGAATAATAATAAGTCTACTTTAGTCCATAGTTGCATTCCCCCCTTATGTTTGTTCACCCCTTCATCTTGAGGATTTTGGAATGGTGATTCCCACTCTGTTTCTGATTGAGAGGGGGTTTAGATCCTATGGAGCAGATGGCTGGAACTGTCTATATTACAGTTGTAGATACTCTGTGGTTTGGGAGATGGGTGTTGTCCATCATTATCCTTTTGTTTGTTGTTCTGGGCAAGTCTGATGAACTGGAGAGTAGGTGCTGCAGCACTGCTGGGATTCAGGGCTCAGCTGACATATGAACAGACCAAATTTTAAGTCTCTGGTACATATAGTTAATGAGTATAGTGCTAATTATAGGTTCAAATAACAGGGGCAGAAGAGCCATATATAGGGAAATTATAAATGAGTGTCATTCTGTTACATTGGGGAACATACATTCCAAGATAAGGTCCACTGACTGGGTGCTGAATTCCTGAGGTTTTCTGACCTGTCTATGGTGTCTAGATGTCTCTAGAGCTCTCAAGAGCACCCCTGATTGAGGGCCTGTTTCCAATGAATGTTTTGATAATTTCTCCAGGGAAGATGGAAATTCTTCCTTCTGAAGAACTGCTGAAATTATCAGTTCTCCTTAAGGCCTTTAACTGATGAAGGAGAATTCTCTCATTGTTGTTAGTTGATTGTAGTTGAAATCAACTTACTGATGACTTAACCTTACAATAAAAGCCAGGCTAGTGCTTATTTGACCAAATAACTGAGCAGGAAAACCTAGCCAAATTGATTCATGAACATAATCATCACAGTTCACCCCATGTCAACTTGTAACCCATACACATCTCCTTAATCCATGCTTAATTTCTAATTAAAACAATAATAGTCATATTTTCACTTAACAATATTCAACTGTCCCACAAAAAAAACAGAAAAGCGTTAACTCTTTCTGTGGAGTTATATTTGCTATATTTGCTTATAAACTTAATATAATATACAATAATAGAAATAAAGTTCATGCAACATAGGTTATATGATGAGGGATATGATTGAAAAGGAAAGAAACATAATAAAGAGGTATTATTCATGACAATTACAGTCATTTGTGTAACTGGTCACATAGTCATAGGCTTATATTTATAACTACCTTTCTCAACTACCCATTCCATATTCCTTTATCCTTAATCACTCAAACCAGTGAAATATTTCTCTTTTTTGCCTGTTGATTTAGAGGTGTGAGGAGCCCAAAGTGACAAGATAGCAGTCTTAACTTCCAATTCAGCAGAGATGATGTAGCTCAATGTTTGAGCACCTGCTTTGCATGTATGAGGTCCCAGTTTCAATTTCCAGTATCTCTTCCCAAAAATAAAATAGCTCAATAGGATCGTTGTTGTATCTCCTAGTGGAAGCACTCCTCCTTCTGGAACTAAGACACGTAGGCCAACAGAGTTTAATGTTGTGAGGGCAGAAAGTACAGATTTTTCTAGTAGATCACTAGGGATAATATTGAGTGGTGTCATACCCAATTTCACCCCTTGATTCCAGGGCCCATGAATCCTGGATATGGGAGAAGCAACTCCATAAAATTGATGCTGATTTAGATAGAGTATATACTGCCTTCTTGAAAACATTGCACCTTCCCTGCAAGTATTGCTACCCAGTTAGTGCTGTAATAGAGTCATCAAAAGGCCATTCCACTGTTCTATCAATCCAGCTGCTTCAGTTGATGAAGAACATGGTAAGACCAATGAATCCCATGAGCATATGCCAGATTACCTTAGTGAATGATGGCATATTGCACACTGAGTATAGGTCCCTGCTGCTGGCAGATTGGGCACTCAGCTGTGGATGTAGCCAGGGTTCTTCAATTTCCAATCATGTTCCTTAGAAGTATCTAACCATCCAACCAAACCATTTGCCAGAACCCATGGATCAGTACAAAAATACATCTATGACCATTTCTCCTCCAAAGCAAAGTGAACAACCATATTTCATTGCATTGTCCTTAGCATTGGGAATATAACAATAAATAAAAGCCCTTGCTTTCATGCTGGTTTCCTGGTGAATATTGGATGAATGCTTTTTCAAACATAGTGAGGTGTCTCAATTTCCAATTGTTTTCCATACAATTTCCATACATTTACACTCACACTGGTTGTACCCATCACAGCATAATGCCACAATTGTTATTACTATAACATTATTGTTAATGAGATCAATAGTTGATAGCATGGAAGTTTTATATAATTTATACCTATATGATATGCAGTGGTTTGAGTTTTATGTCCTTTTTCCTTATATATATTTTCTTTGGAAAGAATATTGTTTATAAAATTTGGGCTCATAATGGGCTAATAACCATTAGCCTGATTGTTTTGTAAATACTTTACTTCTTTTTCATGTACTACAATCTGACTTTTGGTATTTATGTTTTACTTTTCATAAAATTTTAGGTTTCATAATATTTTAAATTTTCTTTTTTTATTCTTTCTATTTTTTAAGTTTATAAAGTAATCCAATTGATAGCTTGGTTTTTTTTATTTAATATTTCAATAAAAATAACACAAACATTGTTACAGCCTGTCACATACAAAATAAACCAAGAACCACCACCTGTAATTAATGTTGGTATTTTTGCTTTTGTTTTATAATGTTTTTAATTTAAATTTATCAGTAAGCCTATTAAAATACAAGTAAATTATTCACATCTGTTTCCAATACCAATCTAAGTCAACTGATCTCTTTCCCAAAGACTATCATTGTCATGATTTTGCTGTGTTAACATTTAGTATATATTTTTCACATTAGTAGTTTCTGACAGTCTATCTACATAAATAAGTTTATATTATATTTTTCATTCCACTTAGTGCAAATCCTGCATAATATAATATGTACATTTTAAATCTTTATTATTGCAAATGTATTCCACATTACACTTAGAATTCTTATTTTACAGTATTTTTGTTATCACTAGTCATTAGTAATTGGGGGGAGATTTGATGCTGTGAAATGGCATATCTTCTTTCAATATGAATTTCATTAATTGCTGATAACTAACACATATTATTGGAGGGTTTGAGAATATTTTTCCATATGTTGATGGCCAGTGAAATATTTTTCTCTGTCTTTCCTGTAACAAACATTTTCCAATTTTTTGACATTTTATTGGTTTCTGTTTTCATATGAGATCTTTATCATTTATAGATATTATTTATTTTATTCATAGACAAAACTTTCTCTTGTCCTTTATTTTCATATTGTATGTCATGTTTTTTGTTCTATAGGTTTTGAAAAAATGTATAATGGCCTGTATCCATCATTGCAATATCATGAAGAAAATTTCCAGTGCCCTAAAAGTGCCCTATGTTCCATCTATTATTCCTTCACCCTCTCCTCAGCACCTCTGGTATCCACTATCTTTATATCATTGCTACAAGTTTTCCTATTGTTACAACAATAATGTCTACCTTTGTCCATGATTTTATTCCCTCTTATATTTGTTCATACCTCAATCTTCAGGATTTGGGGATGTGATGCCCACTCTGCTTCAGATTGAGGAGGGTGCTTAGATCTTATGGGACAAATGGAAGGAACTTTTTTGCTTGCAGTTGGAAATACTCTTTTTTGGGATGGGGGTGTCCATCCCATTTTTAGTTGTTCTGGTTTAGTCTGATGAACTAGAGAGTAGGTGATGACTGCAGCTCTGCTGATATTCAGGGCTCACCTGGCATATGAACAGATGAATATCTATTACCTGGGAGTTGCCTTCTGAAAACCTCCTTATTACTTAAATGTGGCCTCTCTCTAGTAAACTCACTACCTTTGCCTCAGTGTAGGACATGACTTCTGGGGATGAACCTCCTTGGCACCTAGGCATTAACACCAAGTGCCAACCAGTAATGAATTGTGAAAAAATCTTGACAAAAAGAAGGAAACAGTAAATTCAAAAGAATTAAAAGATTTCAAATTCCAGAGGTTGTGCTTATGCATGTCTCAGGCAGAGCTCATTAACTGTCACAGGATATATAAAACCTCAAACACAGGGGCTCCCAAGGGCTCAAAATACATTCAGACACTATAGGCAAAGCACACAACACTATGAAATCAGCACCCCATTGGTGGATCTTACTTTGGAATTTATGATAACCTATTCACTCAGTGTAACAGAGTTAGGGTCATTTATAGTTTCTCTACATATGATTTTTCTACCCCTTTTATTTGAACCTATAATTAGCACTATGCCCATTAAATATATGTGCCAGATACTGAAATATTTATTTATGATGATCACTCTAATGTATAAATTATTTAAGAATGTGCTTTTTAATATTGAATAGTTTACTATTCTATTTAAGTTATTGGACTCTAAAATAAATTTAAAATTACTCAGAAAATATCAAGAATTTACTAGTAGTATGTGTTTATTTGTTTTTGTTAATATTTCCAGGGTATTTGGAAATATTATGTGTTTTCATATTTTGAATATTATATTCTCTGTATGTTGAAAGAGAAATATTGGATCATAGATTGTTTCATTTTCACTACTTTTCTGTTTAAGTATTCCATATTCTCAGTAATTTTCTGAATGTATTATGATAAATAGAGGGTATGGTAGTATTACATTAAACTGACCATTAGGGCAGTTTTGAATGCAGATTTGTTTGGTTTTTTTTTAATTTAAAACTAATTTTTGCTTTAAGTAGTTTGGTGTTCCATAGGATGAATAGAAATAAATTATTTTTTCATGACTTTAATGCTTTTAAAATTCTCAATATACTGTCATTAAAATTTTATTTAAAATTCTTAAATTATAATTAATCTAATTTTGGTGCCAATTTCCTTTTTTTACTAATTTTTTGTTGTGAAATATATTGTGCATGCATAATATAATAAAGAGTTTATATTTTATGGTTCCTTTTTTTAAAATTCCAGAAAATATAAACTAATATTTAATACTTAAACAGTATCATTATAGTAAGATTTTAGTCATGTCTAAAACTGGGAGCATGAGTATATATTGTTACCTTCAGTATAGTCTTTTCATGGATTATAAATAGATATATAAACTCATCAAATTTTGCACTTTAAATTTAACTGCAGTTTTTTTTAAACATCTAATATATTTCAACAAAACTCAAAAAATATACTTTCTTCTTTTCTTAAAATATGAAATCACTTCATTTTATCATGTCATTTTATGGATAATATTTGAGAATTAACATTTTATAATCTTGATGTATGTTATAATTAAATATAATATACAAAATCACAATTTCAGAGTTGCTATTTATTATTATAATTAATATTATTTGGTTTAACTGTTTTGGAGTCCTTCAATTCAAATTGAGAAATTAATTGCACTCTGTTGATTCACATTTGGTTTTTTCTTTAAGTTTTATAATGAATTTGTTTCTTGGTATGGTTTCCATTTCACAATATTGCTATGCATGGATAAACACTTCAACAGTATTTAAAATTCCTTTCTTTTAAACAAATAAAATTTATTGATACATATTAATAAAGGGTAAATACATCCAAATGTACAATCAAAGGTATTCAATATAATCACATAGTTATGCATTCATCACTTCCATCATTTTTACAGCATTTTCATTATTCCAAGAAGAAGAAAAAAAAACAAACCAAACTCATCTAATGAACAAAACTCATCATCTCTCCTTCTCTCTCTGTTTCCCCTACCATACATAGCTGCTATTCTGTTTCCTTCTCTCTAGTACATTTGTATTTATATTTTGTAAAAACAGTCATGTATGCAATATCACCTATATTCATATTTTATATTAGTGTCCACTGTTATACAGTCCCACGTTACATTTTTAGCTTTCCTTCTAGTAATATCCATGTCCTTAGACATTCCCTATTTACAAACACTATGATGTGGTTTCACCATGTCTATTTATTTCCAAATATTTACAAACAAACTTTTTACCAATTCTGCACAGATTAACCCTCAGCTTTCCATTCTCTTCCCTCACTCTATTTTCTGGTGACCTATATTCTAACTACTAACTCCATGAGTTTACATCATAATAATAGTTCAGTCATACAGTATTTGCTCTTTTGTGTCTGGCTTGCTTCACTTAACATAATGTCCTTCAGGTACATCCACATTGTCAAATGCTTCCTGACTTCCTTTCTTCTTACCACTGCATAATATTTCACCATGTGTATACACCACAATTTGCTTGTACATTTATTAGTTGATGGACACCTAATTGTTTACATCTTTTGGAAATCATGAATAATGCCACTATGAACATTGGTGTGCAGATGTCTATCTGTGTCACTGATCTCAGTTCTTCTGGGTATATGCCTAATAATGGTATTGTCAGGTAACATGACAAGTCTATATTGAACTTCCTTAAGGACCACCAAACGGTCCTCCACAGTGGCTGTCCCATTCTACGTTTACACCAACATACCTATCTCTCCACATTCTCTCCAACATTTACAGTTTTCCAGCTTTTTAAGAGCATCCAGTCTAATAGATGTGAAATGATATTTCATTGTAGTTTTGATTTGCATTTCCCTAATCGCTAGTGATGCTGAACATCTTTTCATGTGTTTCTTTGTCATTTGTATTTCTTCTTTGGGCAATTGTCTTTTCAAGTCTTAACCTATTTTATAATTAGGTGGTTTGTCTTTTCATTGTTGAGTTGTATGATCACTTTATAGATCATGAATATTAAGCATTAATTGGATGTGATTGCCAAATATTTTCTCCCCTTAAGTCAGCTGCCTTTTGATCCTTTTGACAAAGTCCTTTGAGGTGCAAAAGTATATAATTTTGAGGATGTCCCATTTATCTATTTATTTCTTTTGTTGCTCATGCTTTGAGCATAAGGTTTAAGCAACTACTGCTTACTACCAGATCTTGAAGTTGTTTTCCTACATTTTCTTCTAGGAGTTTTATGATTGCTACTTTTATATTTAGACCCTTGATCCATTTTGAGTTCTTTTTTGTGTAAGGTGTAAGATAAAGACACCTTTCTTTCTTTGCATATGGATATACAGTTCTCCCAGCACCATATATTGAATAGACTGTTCTGGCCTAGCTGGATGGGCTTAACAGTCTTGTTAAAAATCACTTGACTGTAGATGTGAGAGTCTATTTCTGAGTTCTCAATTTGGTTCCATTGCTCAATCTATCTGTCATTATGACTTTGCAATGCTGCCTTTTACCACTGTAGCTAAGTAATATGTTTTAAGTCTGTAAGTGAGAGTCCTCCAACTTTCTTCTTTTTAAAGACATTTTTGTTTTTTCGAGGTCTCTTACATTTCCAAATAAATTTGATAATTGGCTTTTCTGTTTCTACAAAAAAAAAGGCTGTTGGATTTTCATTGGAATTGGTATGAATCTTACATCAGTTCAGGTAGAACTGACATTTTAACAATATGTAATCTTCCAATTCATGAACACAGAATGTCCTGTGTATGTCATGTGAACTCTTCTATTAGTTCTAGTAACTTTGCTGTGGATTTTTCAGGATTTTCTAGATATAGGATCATATCATTAGCAAATAGTGCAAGTTTTACTTCTTTCTTTCCTATTGGGTGCCTTTAATTTTTTTATCTACCCTAATTGGAAAGCTAGCACAATATTGAATAACAGTGGTGGCAGTGGGCATCCTTATCTTGTTCCTGATCTCAGTGGGTGTAGCAGTTTGGCACTTTGAGATAGTTATGAATTCCAAAAATAGATATTGGGTTATGCTTGTAAACTGGTCTGTTCTTTTGGGCATGATTAAGCTATGATTAGGGCTTTGATTGGGTCACATCAGTAGGGCATTGAGCCCCACCCCTTGGTGGATGGGGCCACAAAGATAAAAGACATGGCAAAGTACAGAAATGGAATTTTTTGAGTTGGAGTTCTGATGCGGAGTTTTAATGCTAGAGCCCAGGGAAGTAAGCACATGAGGAGCTTCATTGTGAGGAAGGAGAGAAGGCTCCAGGAAAAGAGATGAGCCATTTGCCTGACAGTTCACAGTTGGCCTTGTGGGGAGCTGCAAAGCCTAGAGAGCCTCATAGTCTACAGCTGGCCTTGTGGCGATAGCAGATGAGCTGAGCTTGGAGAGAAACGGAGCCCCAGGAAGTGAGGAAACCAAGAAGCCTGAAACCTCGCAGACATCAACAGCCATCTTGCCCCAACACGTGGCAATGGACTTTGGTGAAGGAAGAAACTTATGCTTTATGGCCTGGTAACTGTAAGCTTCTACCCCAAATAAATACCCTTTATAAAGACCAACAGATTTCTGGTATTTTGCATCAGCACCCCTTTGGCTGACTAAGACAGTGGGAAAGATTTCAGTCTTTCACCACTGAGTACAATGCTAACTCTAGGTTTTTCATATACACACTTTACAATATTGAGAAAGGTTCCTTCTATTCCTATTTTCTCATGTGTTTTGTCAAGAAAGGGTGCTGTATTTTGTCAAATGCCTTTTCTGCATCAATCAAGAGGATCATGTGATTTTTTTCCTTTGATTTATCAATTTGATTTATTACACTAATTGATGTTTCTGTGTTGAACTACCCTTGCATACATGGAATAAAACCCACATGATTATGATGTATGATTTTTTTTTGAGGTATTGGGCTGAGGATTGAACCCAGAACATCGTATGTGGGAAGCTGGCACTCAACAACTGAGCCACATTGGCTCTTCTAGTTTGTTTTTTGTTTGTTTGTTTGCTTGTTGTTTGATTTTAGGAGGTATTAGGAACTGAATCGGGGGTCTCCCATGTGGGAAGCAGGGGCTCAAGTACTTGAGCCATATGCAATCCCTATAATTCTATTTTTCCCTTCAGTTTTGCCAGTGTGTGCCTCAAATATCTTGTACACCAGGTTAGGTGCATAAGCATTTAGTATATATATATTTTTCTTGGTGAATTGCCCTTTTATTGTTACTACATAATGCCCTTCTTTATCCCTTTTAACAGTTTTGAATTTAAAATCTATTTTATATGATATTAATTTCTCTACTTTGTTCTTTTTTGGTTACTATTTGCATGGAATATAGTTTTCCAAACTTTCACTTTTAACTAGGTTGTTTCCTTACATCTGAGGTGAGTCTCTTGTAGACAGTATATAGATGGCTTATATTTTTCCCCATCATCAATATTTTTTGAGCATTTAGAGTATATTAGGCACAATTGAACATACAGAAAACATTGTCCCTGCTCTTGAGGAACTTACTTTCTCAAAGGAAAAAATTACACTCCTCTGAAAACAGTATTTTTGTTTGATGTTTTCTGCAAGGTACTGAGGAAATAGTCTGTAAGGTAAACTTTGGCTTTAAGTTAGCCTCATCTTTATTTTGAGAATAGAGGAAGAGAAATGATTTAAAGGCAGACAATGATAGACCATTCAAGATAGTAAGGCTTAAAGGGAGAGATATAAACACACTCTCATCACCTAAGGAGAGATTTGATACAGCAAATGGAATGAGAGAAATAGTTTGTGGCATGCAAGCAAAGGAAGTAAGGTAGCATCTTAGATATTGAGTGCATTGAGAAAGATCATGTGGCCTTTTTCCAAGTACATGGACAACAAGTAGGAATGGTTGGTGACAAGAAAGAAGAAGGCTAAAAAAAAACAAGGTAATACTGTGCACCTGACAAATAGAAAGTATAAAGGATCAAAATTGAAGGCAGGCTACAACAGTATCAAGAAATTCTTCAAAACCAAAAGTGGAAACATAAAACTTATAGTTAATGCTATCCAACATCATGATGGGCCAAAAACATTGTGGCTTCCTACATTAAAAAATGCATGTACCAAAAATGTAAATGGAACATATTACTTTTACCCAATTGGCAGACTCTCCCCAATGAAACTGATTTTTGGGGGGTTTACATGAAAAGCTGTAGAGAAAGAAGTTGAAATGTCCATTTATAAAACTTTTATTCCACTTATATCAACTCAACACACGTGTTCTTCACAGTTCTGCTTGGATTATTCTTGAAAATTTCTTAAGATTAAACAAAGCAAGCTATCTTCAAGTTGTTTCCCTGTTAAATATTTTTACAGTATATGCATGTTAGACAAGTTTTTAAAAAATCATAAAAGCAAAACAAAACTTTAAAAAAGTTAAATACATTTTTTTTGTTTACTGCTGTGCTTGACACACATGAAGTAGTGGATATCAAACTATTCATTTTTATTGCATCATTACTTGTACATTTGTTCTTAGGTTGCCTAAAACATTTAAATACAAATAAAATGAGTGTAGCAAAATTAATGAAAGCAATCAGAAGGTAACTTTACAAATCATGGAATGTAAACCATTTCTTCCCTTCTCCAGAGTAAATTGGGTCACAACTTTGTCTAAAAGGAACGCTTCTGCAGCTGTAGTCAAAGGCGTGCACATTGAGATTGCGTATTCCATGAATACATATGGTTCAATATATAATATCCATGGGCTATCTATATCTACCACAGTGTTTAAAGTGCCCCAAACCTTAAAGTACCCACAAAAACTACATTGTGACATGGTCTATGGTGTAAATTTTAGAATGAAGCAGGCAAAGGTTGGAAGGCTGGTTAATTTTCCCCTCCTCCTGCTTCACCTTCATCCCCTTGAGTATCCAATGTTCACAATGTCAAGTTGTCTCTCAGTAATTGCATTAAACGTGCTGTCTTTGATAACTCTTCACCTAATGTAGCAAGTTCAGTAAAGGCTTCATCAAAAGCTGTCTTTGCAAGTGAGCAGGCTTTCTCCAGGGAGTTCAGAGTCTTATAATAGAACACAGAAAAGTTAAGGGCCAGACCCAATCTGATAGGATGTGTTGGTTGCATTTCCTCTTTGCTCATTTCAAATATTTCTTGGTTTGCTTGTTGTGACTGATCCACGATCCCTTTCTTTACATCACCAGCAGGAACCTCAGCCAAATAACAATAGTAGTCTCTTTCATTTTCAAATAGAAGACATTGCTCTCTGCTTATGAGGCATTGGAGATCAAGAACTTTTCCAAAAGAGACAGTACATCAATGCAGATATCTATTAACTTGGTCTCAGT
>PVKH010018254.1:0-15188 GCA_004027955.1 Chaetophractus vellerosus | reverse complement strand
TTTTCTCTCTACCATTGAAATCCTCACCAACAGTAGTCTCAAAAACCTTCCAGCTATTTTTAACAGTCTTTTTGAGATCCTTTCAAATTCTACCCATTTTCTCTTCTCAAAGAGAATGTTTTGGGTTTTTATTATGGTAGCCCTTTACCACTAGTTACTAAAATCTGTTCAGGCTATCAATTGTTACATAACTAACTACCCCAAACTTTGGTGGCTTTAAGTAAAAACTATTTTATCATATTTCACAATATAGAGTCAGGAAATCAGACATGGCTTTGATGATGGTAGATTCTTCTGCTCTATGTGGCATTGATTAAGGGCACTTGGTGATAAACAATGGGCAGGGTTTTTTAGTTTAGTTTAGTTTTGTTTTTTTGGTCTCGTGTCTTGGTGAAGATTGCTAATAGAAAATGATCATCTGATTGCCTCTTTTTCTCTGTGTAGTCTAAGGGCCTCTCCAGCAGTATAGTTAGACATAATATGTGGCAGTTCTGAGCTCCCCAATAATGCTCCAAGGATGAAGTATTAAGTTTTCTTAGAGGCTAGATCCAGTACTGGCACATCAGCACATCTTCCATTTTCTACTGGTTCAAGAAGTCCAGCTCAGATTCATAAGGATGGGAAAACAGACCCTACCTTTTAATAAGAGAAGTGTTCAAAAATTCTACAGTGTATTTAATCTACCACTGTACTAGTCAGTCAAAGGGGTGCTGATGCAAAATACCAGAAATCTGTTGGGTTTGCTAAAGGGTATTTATTTGGGGTAGAAGCTTACAGTTACCAGGCCATAAAGCGTCAGTTACTTCCCTCACCAAAGTCTGTCGCCATGCGTTGGAGCAAGATGGGTGCAGATGTCAGCAAGGGTTCAGCCTTCCTCTTCCTCTTAAGGCTCCATGGTCCTAGCTTCTTCCAATAGCAACTGTAGGCTGGGATGAGCCTTGTCTCTCTCCTGGGGCTCATTTCCCTCTGGGCCCAGCTGCTCTGATCTCTCCACAAGGCCAGCTGTAAACTATCAGGCAAACGGCTCATCTCTCTTCCCAGGACCTGTGTCTAATGGAGCCTTCTCTCCTTCCTCACTTATCTGCTTTTCTGTGTTTTTACTTCCCAGGGCTCCAGCATTAAAATTCTAACTAACTCCTCTGCCTTGTTGTTTTCTCTGTGAGTCCCTGCCCACCAAGGGGATGGGGACCCAACATCCTACAGACATGGCCCAATCAAAGCCCTAGTCATAATTTAATCAAGTAAAAGTGAAGTCTCTGAATTCAATACAATCTAAGGGTATCACTAGCCCAGAGAAACAGACCAGTTTACAAACAAAGCCAGTCTTTCTTTTTGGAATTCATCAATAATATCGAACTGCTACAACCACAATTTGCAATGAGGCATTATATGCCACATTTGAAAATTCCTTGCTTCCAGTCTTTGTTTAGAAATCATGCTTGTTTATTCTCTTGGCATATATGTCCCTTTAAGTAAATTGGGAGAAAACTCATCCCTTTGTATTGGAAATAAAGTACACAGCACTGATAGAGGGATGTTAAGTTGAGTCCAGTAATTCTTCCCCAAGGAAAGAAACTGTAGCCCAGGTGTCCTACAGGGCTTAGAGATAGGCATAGAAGCAATCTCTCTTTTCCAGGTTTATAATTATAATGGTAAATCAGTTGCCAGTGACTAATGACCCTTAGAAGCCCTTAGGTCCACAATTATTTTTACATTGACATTTAATTGCAAAAGTAGAGTTTGTAATGCTTAATAGAAAATATGTATATACGTAAAGGAAAGAATGAACTGCTTTAATTAACCTGTTTTTTATTGTTCTTAATTTCTTTCTTTTTGAGATTGAAATGATTACACTAAGGACTGTCCCAAAGAAGGCATTACTAGTTTTGCAGTATCTACAACTTGTGCAATCTAACATTTAGAAACAGGAGCGAACAGAGGAAACCAAAAAAGGATGGCCTGTCTTACAAAAAGAATAAGTGGATAATTTGGTATAAGGAAAAGAAAGCAAAAAAATTATTACAATGAGGTAATAGTCAATAATTTATAATATTTCAAGTATTTTTAGTAAGGTTAGATGTATCTTTGGATTTTTAACATGGAATTTTATTGGTGCCCTTTACAAAAGCTTCTTAAATATAGTGGTTTGGCTGAAAGGCAAATTAGAGTGGCTTGAAGAGTGAAAGGGAGGAGGGGATGATAAATCGAGGGTATTTAACCAAGGTTTTCCCTGAGTAGTAGAGGAAATATATTGGAATATGAGCGTAATTGGGGTCTGAGGAGGTTTTTTGGTTAACTTTTATTTTTTTAAGAAAGCTTTTTTGAAAATTAGTAGACTGCAAAATGAATCCATTATAGAGATGCATTTTCGGGGTCCCCAAATGGTATTTTAAAAAATTATTAGTTGCTAAACTTTTTATATAGATAGATTCCCCATAGAAAGTTTTCTGAAAAATTGAAAAGTCTGTGTCCCGCAGGCCTACTCTCTTCTGAATCCAACTTTGTCTTCTCTATTATTTCCTGCTTTCCTGGCATTGGCACTTTCAATCCATGCATTAGAACAATGTTTTCAATGGAAACCAATAGAAAGAAATACATTTTATGTCATAGCTCAGTGTACACATAGATAACTGCACAATGTATATCTGAAAATATATATCACAGAGAACATGGATACTTGTACATATAATAAATTTGATATTTTATTCTAGTCCAAAAATACTTAAAAGAAGCTTCTAAGATGCCTGTGATCCTTTCAGTGGGTTCACAAGATTAAATTATTTCGCTTTCTTCTCTATTGTTTTCTCATGGTTGTAAAGCAGCGGTTCTGTTTTCCAAAAGCCAAATTCTATGTAACAATGTCATCATTCTTTTGACCAATGGAAAGTGTACTTGTGAATTGGTTTTCCAGAAATTTTTATGTTAGTAGTTTAGGTTATAAATATATACATGTTTAGATATTAACTCAGCTTTTTCTCAGTTTTTCTACTCTTTCCTTACTAGCTATCTTCGTTTATACCTGTTATAATTTCTACAATCTCAACTTTCTCCAATACATTTTTATTTTTAAATCCCCAAATTTCTTTGCAACTACTTAGAAAAACAACAGTAAGTGCATTCTGTTATTTTGTTTTGCATTTTTTTTTTACTTTGTAAAAAATCTAATTTAAAATTATTTCTATAAGACCATTCTTAAATCAGAATTTAATATTGTTTTATTTAAAAATAAATCGATTGTTATGCATTTTTTCTTCTAAATAATGGTGGACTGTGGGTTTATGAGGGTACAAGAAGATTATCTTTTTCTGCTCACAGTTTCATTGTTTGTGTCTAAAGATGCTGAAAAAATGAAAACAACATATAAATTTTGGGTTCAATGAAGGGAGGAATGTACTTCAAAGAAACTGGGCAAATAGCATGGAGGGTGAGCACAGATATGACAAGTGTTATTCCTATAGCTGTGTAGATATTGATATTTTATCTTGTGATTTAAGCAATAGTACATTTTCAAATAATATTATGCTGCTAGTTAAATTAAAGTGTCATTTTAAGGCCAATTGCTTAGCTTTTAAAGAAAACCAAGTTAAATACATGTATTTAACTGTTTAAAGTGAAATTTAGCAATAGAAATCATATACTACTATTTTTTGTCAATACAGATACTTGTCTAATTAAAGAATAAGCGGCAAACATAAAGACTGGTCTAATAGGTTGTGTGCAGAATTACACCTTTTCCCTACCAATGGATGAATCTACAGGTATGGGTGGACTTGCTGTTTAGTTTTGTTAGGTATCAGCACCACCTAGTCAACAAAGAAAATGTTTCCTTATGGGAATATTTGACAACAAACACAAGTGATGCTAAGAAATTCAAAGTGTTGAATAACTTGGCTTATCCAGGACCAATCACACTGCATTTTTTCGATGGCACAAAAGCAATGGTTAAAATTTCTATTCCCTTAGCCAAAAACTTCACTACAATGTTTGTATTTTTCCCCAATTTATACTCTTTTTTCTAAAAAAAAAATAAAGAAGTTTAACTTAAGATTGCCTTTGAGTGAGGAGGCAGTAAAAAGTATTAATTTTATGAAACTCCACATTCTAGGTGATGACATCAGAAGTACATATAAAGGGCATCTGTTGTATACTGACACACAGTATAGTCTTGAGGAAAAGCTTATGTGAGTTTTTTTAACTCGGGGTTGCAGTAACCTCTTTTTTCTATGGAACATTTTTACTTGAAGGAACAGCAGACAGACAAATTATAATAATTTAAACTTGGGTAATTGGCCCACATTTTCTTGATCATAAATGAAATTAGTCAATCACTTAGAAGAAAACAACTAACAGTATTTGTTGCCAATGATAAAATTTGAGCTTTCAAGCAAAAATTAAAACTTAGGAAAACCAGTAACTGCCACCAAAAGCTTGATAGTAATCCGATATTTAAGGTTTTTCTGATAAGTTTGGTGGTGATATTAATAAATGTGACTTAAATTTTAAATAAAATGCTATCAATATTTGGAAGAATTTGATGTTAGAAACTTGAAGAGTCATCAAACACAAGTAAGGTTTTTGAGAGGATGGAAAATAACTTTTAAATACTTACCTTCTAATTTCTGGGGAAAAAAAAGAAACACAGTAACTTAAGATATCTAAGAAATAAGAAGAAAATTCTAGCTAGTTAAAAGTTAGGCGATTTCAAAATTTAAAAATGTAAACATGAAAAAGAAATAATTTAGAGACTAAAAGGAAGATAAAATGAAATCTACTACATAGAATATCGGAATCCACAAGAATATAGTGAGGAATTTTATCGTATAAACTTGGCTAGCAATACTAAATCAGTACTCTCAGGGTCCCTATTATTAAATAACTATTTAATTGGATCACAACATTGAACACCCTTGTGGTTGATGTCAATTCTCTTCAACCAAATAAGAATCATCTACACAGAAGAAAAGAGGGGTTGAATATCCTTTGACTTGGATTTCTATTGCTGATCATTTTCTCATACACCTCTAAATTTTGAGAGGAACTATTCATAATTTTATGGAAGTTTCAAATGTCATGAATATAGGAAAGTATTAGAGTATAACTAAGAGATATTTTCCTCAGTAAAAGAGTATTTTATACCACTATCACTATCATTTTCTCTTCATGCTCACAAGTGCTCCTTGCAAAATAAAAAGGAAAAAAAAACCACGTTGCAAACTGCCAGCTGGCTATTATTGAGGGGGTCTTTAATATGTTGGTAAATTCCAATATAATAGGACGTAGACATATACCATATATAGTGAGAGAATAATTATTATAGTTGATCACCCTTCTTGGTGGATCATACTATCTCTATTTTCAATTGTTCAGAATTTGGTAGACATTAATTACATAATGCCCATTATTACCATCTGCTATATTTAGAAATTCATGAACATACTTGAATACCCATACGTAAAAGACACATTTTTCTCACTTTTCATATTAAAGGATAGGGAAATAGCAAATTCAAAATGGCTTCAAGGTGAATTCCAGAGAAAAAGCAATTTATTTATGCTGTCAGCTAACATACACATAAGCAATTTCAAATAACTGTCAAGAAGTTATTACCATAATTTTTTCCCAAGGCATTAATACTTCTTAGAAATGTTTAAACTTAATATAAATACTTCATTTAGTGAGTAAGGGATTAACATATAAATATATTATACAGCTCTTATAACTATTATTTATTGTTTAAATAACTTAACACCTTTTATATCATTCCTGTCTTCTCACTGCCCTTTTCCCAGTCTTATATCTTTGTTGTCACCACATACACACACTTGTGAATTAAAGCTTGAGTGTGAGAAATCTTTCCCCAACATTGAGAAAAAGGAAAAGCTCTCCTATTGACATCTCATATATCTGTCCTAATTCATGTGCTATTTTGGGGTCTGCTGCTAAATAGATATATTTACTTATTTCCATTGACCTCCAGTTTCCTTATGATTAAACTGAGATTGGTAGATGGAATGCATTAAAATATTGCTATTAAGTTGGTGCAAAAGTTTTGCATTGTTGAAATTTGCCATTTGATATTGGAATACATTTTTTTTAAAGATTTATTTTTTATTTATTACATATCCCCCCCCCCTTTCTGCTTGCTCTTGCTGTGTGTCCTTTCTTCTGTGTCTTTCTATGTCTGCTTCTTGTCTCCCCCCATCTTTGCGGCAGCGCGCTGAGTCGGCCCTCCGCGGAGGTGGCTCGCTCTGTTTGAGGGTGGCTCCATTCCGTTTTCATGGGCGGCTTTGCTCCATGTTTTCTGGGCAGCAGTGCTCTGTGTTTTTTGCGGGCTGCCTGGCTTCTGAGGCGGTTCGCAGGCGGCAGCTCCGCTTTTTCACAGGTGACTTTGCCATGCCCGTGGGGGCCCCGCCCTGCCCGTGGCGGCTTTTTTTTTGCCTTGCCCACGGCGGCTCTGCCCCGCCCACGGCGGCTTGCCTTTCTCAAGGTCATCTGCCCGCTCGGAGAGGTCCCCGGGAACCAAACCCGGGGCCTCCCATGTGGTACCTCAGCGCTCTCTTTATCCACTGAGCTATCTAGCTGGGCCCTGGAATACATTCTTAAATGTGGTTATGTTATACAACATTTTAATGTGCACTTCTCACTTTAGGTTTTTTTTGCTCATGACTTATTACTTGCTGTTTATTTTATATTTATTTTAGACTATGGAAATGATGTTAGACAAAAAGCAAATTCAAGCCATTTTCTTATTTGAGTTTTAAATGGGTCGTGAAACGGCAGAGACAACTCGCAACATCAACAACACATTTGGCCAGGAACAGCTAATGAACGTACAGCATAGTGTTGGTTCAAGAAGTTTTGCAAAGGAGACGAGAGCCTTGAAGATGAGGAGTGTAGCGGCTGGCCATTGGAAGTTGGCAACGACCAGTAGAGAGCAATCATCGAAGCTGATCCTCTTACAGCTACAGGAGAAGTTGGCGAAGACCTCAATATGGACCGTTCTATGGTCGTTCAGCATGTGAAGCAAATTGGAAAGGTGAAAAAGCTTGATAAGTGGGTGCCTCACGAGCTGACCAAAAATTTTAAAAATCGTCATTTTGAAGTGTCATCTTATCTTATCCTATGCAACAACGATGAACCATTTCTCAATCGAATTGTGACGTGTGATGAAAAGTGGATTTTATATGACAACTGGTGACGACCAGCTCAGTGATTGGACCAGGAAGAAGCTCCAAAGCACTTCCCAAAGCCAAACTTGCACCCAAAAAAGGTCATGGTCACTGTTTGGTGGGCTGCTGCCGGGCTGATCCTCTACAGCTTTCTGAATCCTGGCAAAACCATTACATCTGAGAGGTATGCTCAGCAAGTCAATGAGATGCACTTTAAACTGCAGTACCTACAGCCGGCATTGATCAACAGGGCCCAGTTCTCCTCTATGGTAATGCCCGCTTGCACGTCGCACAACCAACACTTCAAAAGGTGAACAAATGGGGCTATGAAGGTTTGCCTCATCCACCATATTCTCCTCATCTCTCGCCAACCAACTGCCACTTCTTCAAGAATCTCGATACCTTCTTGCAGGGAAAATGCTTCCACAACCAGCGGGATGCAGAAAATGCTTTCCAAGAGTTTGTCAAACCCTGAAGCACTGATTTTTTTTGCAATCCTGTGCTTGTGTGGGTGTGGGAGGGGAGGCAGCTATTATTGATGATACTATTATTAGTGGAGCGCTCTGGGTTCTGGGCCTCTAGGTTCTTGGATATGTTGCATAAAAGAATTTAAAGACCCACTACGGGGTAGGCAAAGGAGTAAAGTGTTTATTAAGAAACAAGAAAACTAAAAATAGGTACACAGCCGGAGACACGGGTGTGAGCGTGCTGCAGTGAGAGACATGCCCTGAAGCACTGATTTTTATGCTACAGGAATAAACAAACCTATTTCTCATTTGCAAAAATGTGTTGATTGTAATTGTTCTTATTTTGATTAATAAACATGTGTTCGAGCCTAGTTATAATGATTTAAAATTCACATTCCAAAATTGCAATTACTTTTCCACCAACCTAATAATATATAATATATTAAGTACAAATATATCTACGATTACTGCATAGGAGTTAAAAAATATTTTCTTCCCTATCAATGCTTGCATATGTTTTAAATGTAAATTAACAGTGTCAGGATTTATAAGCATGTGACAGAATTAGAGTCAAAGATATAAGCATGAACTCATGTTTAGCTTAATGTGTATTGAGATGATTAGATACAGAAACAATGTAGATATGCGTATTAGTCAGCCAAAGAGGTGTTGATGCAAAACTCTTATAAAGAGTATTTCCTCGGGTAGAAGCTTACAGTTACCAGGCCATAAAGCATACGTTATTTCCCTCACTGAAGTCTATTGCCATGTGTTGGGGCAAGATGGCTGCCGACGTCTGCCAAGAGTTGAGGCTCCTTGGGTTCCTCTCTTCTCATGGCTCCGTTTCTCTCTGGGCTCAGTTGCTGTGCTCTCTCCACAAGGCCAGCTATAGAGCATCAGGTGAACGGCTCTGTCTCTGTCCCCAGGGCTTCTGCTGCTTCTAAGGAGCCATCCCTATTCTTCTCCTGTGTGTTCACTTCCCAGGCTCCAACTCAAAATTCCAACTCTCTTCTCTGCCATGTAGTTTTCTCTGTGAGTCCTCATGCACCAAGGGGGTGGAAACTCAATGTCCTACTGACGTGGCCCAATAAAAGCTCTAATCATAGTTTAATCACTGCCAGGTACAGACCAGTTTACAAACATAATCCAATATCTATTTTTAGAATTCACAAACAATGCCAAACTGCCACAATATGTCTATATCATGGGTTAGTATGCACACAGTCTTGGTTTAGTGTGCATACATATATTACACAGCTCTGTCTGTTGAGAGGGTCTAGAAGCAGTGACAACTCTTTGGCAATAAGCATACCTAATGCACAGATCTTTTTTTCTAACTACCACACTCCAATAAAAGGAACCAGCATTCTTTGGAGAAATGACCAATGGTAGGACTGAGGTAGGAATAATACAGGTTAGGCCTGTATCACTTGGTAGCACCAGAAAGTAAGGAAATGTTCAAAAAAAAATTGGTCAGAGTGTGTAGAAAGCCACGGGAGCCAACCTGAAAGAGCACACAACAGCCAAAGTCAGAACAATTTAGCAACAAAATAAATAATGTATGTGATTATAACCCAAAGTATAAAATAAACATCCATGTGTCCACACAGATTAAATAAAAAGCTGGATGAATGATTGAATAAAGAAAGGAACAAACCTTCATTACAGAAGAATTCCAAATAATATATGGACTAGATCTAGAGACTTTCTTCCAAAAACAGAGTAAAGGAATGGAAAAAGCATAACTTCAGAATAGAAAACCTGACAAATATTACCCTAAGTATTGGAGATTAAAAACATCAGTGGCATCATGTGATTGCCATGTACTCCCTGATAATATGTGATAAAAAGGACACTTCACCTCCATTATAGTCTAATTATGAAAAAACTGTTAGGCAAACCCAAACTGGGGACATTCTACAGAATACCTGACCATGCCTCAAGTGTATCCAAGTCATGAAAAACCAGGAACAACGGAAAAACTGTCACAGGCCAGAGGAGACTAAGGATACATGACAACAAAAGGCAATGTGTTTCCTGTATTGGCTCTGGAAGAGAAAGAAGATATAAATGGACAAAACTGGTGAAATACAAATAAAGCTTGCCCTTTAGTTAATAGTAGCAGACTAATGTTGATTTCTTAGTTTCAACAAAGGTATCTTAGTAAGGTAAGATATTAACATTAGGAGATATTGATTAAAAGCACATAGGAATTTCTGTATTAACTTTGCAAATTTTCTGTAATTCTAAAATTATCCCAAGAGGAAAAATGTCATGGGAAACAAGAAAACAGAACTGAATGGACCTATATACATGATTGATAATTATAAATTATTGCCAAATGTGTTTTTAATTGCAAGGATCCCATCAACTGCATTATGTTCTTTCCGTGACATGCTGCGGTACAAAAATGACTCAGAAATGTTGGAACTTGTGGAGAACTAGTGAATTAAAATGTATATAGGTATAATGGCTATGAAGAGCAGTTTATCAATGAATTGTAAAACTGAAAATGTTTGGACATTTTGACCCAGAAAGGATGCATCATTTCTAGGAGGTTTTATGTATCTATAATGACATTTTGTTGCAGCCATTTTTAATTACAAAATTTTTCTATCCACAAGGTAGTTGACAAATAAAATGCTGTATATTAAAGACCAAAATAAATTTAGAAAGTTCCTAAAATAGGATTTAGCTCTCATTAACTTCAGCAATACCCTTTTTGGAAATAGAACTATCTTTTCCTTAATAGTTTTTAAATGGAAATTTGATTTAAAATGAAAAAAAAAATGGTAGTATAATCACATAACATACATTCTGAAACTATGGTGTCATGGGAAGTATCTATTTTTAGAATATAAAGATCAGAACACAAAAAGGATGATGAATTTATACAGTTCAGGGGGTTGCAACTTTGAGCTCTGTAGAAGCCTGGAGACCTGAGATCCTGCAACACCGTGCCTTCCAATAAAAAGAAAAATATATATTTGGTTGAAAAATATAAAAGTGAGTCTCAAACTGGCAGAATTAAGTTTCCCTCAAACCAAAGAACACCAGGATTCTCCAACAGAGAAAAACACAGACACGTGAACTTACAAACATCTTCAGAATTTGAGTTAATCTTAAAAAATTATATTTTACCTAATGAAAGTTCTCTACTGTGAATGAGAGTGAGCAGATGAAAGAAACATGAGAAGTAATATCCTCAAATTTTGAAATAATAAAATAATCCAAAGGCAAAAATTAGATAAAATTTAAGTCAGTAAAGTAATAAAAAACAAAAATAATAAACGGCAGATTTTAAAACCACAGAACATTAGTCATTGAAGATATTAATTTAATCTTCAGCTATTTTTTTTTGTTACATATCCCTCCCCTTTCTGCTTGCTCTTGCTGTGTGTTCATTTTTTTGTGTTCTTCTATGTCTGCTTTGTCTCCCCCCGCTGCAGTGACGCACCGAGTCAGCTCACTGAGCAGGCAGCTTGCCCCGCTTATGGGCTGGTCTGCTTCCGTTCCCGGGTGGCTTTTGCTCTGTTCGCAGGCGGCTTGCCCTGCCCGTGGCGGCTTTGCCCTGCCCGTGGCGGCTTTGCCCTGCCTGTGGCAGCTTTTTGCCCTGCCCACGGCGGCTCTGCCCCGCCCACGGCAGTTTTTGCCTTCTCAGGTGGTCTGCCCGCTTGGAGAGGTCCCCGGGAACCGAACCTGGGGCCTCCCATGTGGTGTACCGGCACCCTATCCACTGGGCTACAGCCTACAGCCAGCCCCTTCAGCTATTTAAATAAGCAGAAAAAATCCAGTGTTTCTTTACAAAAGTAGTTATGTTATTGCAAGTTTATTATCTTTATGTTGGCTCAAAACAAAATAATACAAAGTAAGGTTATTATTTGGCTTTACTCTTAACCAGTTTTAGAGCTACATGCATTCTATCTTTAAAAGGAAATATTTGACCCACTATTGCCTCCATCCCAAGAGGAGATGACATTAGCTGGAGATAGTCAGCAGTTTGAACTAAAACTCTAGGATGCATAAAACTAAATAAGCAGGATGGAGAAAATGAAAGATGATTATGTACTTCATCACAGGTGGTATAACTAATAGTTAACTAATAGTTAACATCTTTAGGCATTCCTTTCGGATTGCATCTTATATTGTTGCTTTTAAGTAAATATGTATTTTCTGATATTTCTTGAATTTCTTGAATATCTTCATATAAGTGACATTATGCAGAGATTAAGTTGCAGTCAGGAAAAGTATTGGCGAAATGGGTACTTGGTTGACACAGGGGTGTAAAAGTGCCATACTCTTCAATTAAAGGCATACACACATTTCTTGAAGGAAGACTATGCTCACAGTGTTGGAAGTTAGGTATAATTGTGAACATTTCAACATCTATGAGAATATGGTTAACAGTTAAAACAAAAAGATACATAATTAAAATTCCCTAAGCATAATAGAAAATATATAATTCATCATCATATGTTGCTTGCATTTTAATCTGAATTGAACAATGTTTCTGAATTCAAAAGTATAGCCAAAGTTTATAATTAATTAGCTGTTAATCTATAACTAAAACTCATTACCTTAAAAGAACCTTCCTTTTCAGCGTACCTGAAATTATAAATTTTCTGTGAGATTTGCAAAACTATTGTATGCATTTCCATTTTTAAATAATCTCTTAGTAGCAAAGCTGTCCCAGCTTTAACCTTCCATTTGATAAGGGTTATTTTGGAAAAGACTGGCACAAATTAAAGGAATTTAATTTACATCTGCAGGCAGAAATATGAATCATTGTGAAATCTTTTAAATTAAAAAGCACTGACTCTACATTATATTGCCTACATATGCTGTTGTATTTGTATAGATTTATACTCTATTCAGGATATATTCTAATCACATTTTATGTAATCAAAATAAATAAATTGGAAACAACACCAGAAAAATTATTTAATATTACACAGAGGCTTACTACTCTTTTGTAAAATTTAAATGTACTTTACTCATACATTTAATTATTATTCTTTCAAACATTTCAAAGATATTTGGTTCTTTATTTGCTCATCCCAGGTGACTTAATTTTATTCATACACTATCCTTTTCCCAGACATTTATAATTGAGATTCACCTATAAAACCCACTTGATAATTCATAGAATCTGTAAACCCATGCTTAAACTTTAAAGCAAAAACTTGATGAGATTGAAGCCTTTTCTTTGCCACTTAAAGTATTTTTTACTACGCTATTTTATATGCTAATATCTGATGGTATTTACTTTGTATTTTGTACTTAAACAAAGGAGCAAAGCAAATTCAGTGGGAAATTCTTCTATGCCTAAGTAATATTTCTCATGGGCCTCATGAAGAATAGATTAGGGAATTTAAAGAACTTACTGAAAAAAAAAAACCAATAAATTCAATTTTGAATTAAATATGATGCTTTAAAAAATTCCTTATTTTCTCACTTTTAATTCTACTGTTTTGCAATTAAGTGGGGGGAAATATCACCCTCCCCTTGTCCTCTTTCAAAGACATCAGGATATATCCTGAAGCTTGTGAGCAGTAGTTAACTTTCCGTGTTACGCTTTGCCCTAATTGCTGATTGCCTCTATCTCCTCTCAAGAAACTTGCAAGACCCCTTTAAATCTTTCTAAACAACTTCTCTCAGTGATTTCCCACATGACTATAAGCTCTGCAGATTTATAGTACTGTGCTCATGAATACCCTCGATTTCCTTTTAGGAGTTTTAAAGTTCCTATAAGTCATTAGTATTATGCATTCCTTTGCGTTTGTATTATGGAGCTGGATGAAGAGATGTGATCAGTGGTATTTTAATATAACCTATTCATTATTTATCATGTTGCTGAAATGCAGCATTTGCTATCTCTACCCATGTTCTGGTTTATTTGGTTACTCTTAAGTTACAGAAAACTATTAGGGTAACTTTCCTCCCTACTCCCTTAGGATACCAAATTCAAAACCATTTTTATAAGAACTCAAGTAGCACCTGATAGAACAAAATGCTAAAGGTTAATACTAATGTGTTATTCAAATTTCTTGGTGCTGAAATAACTTTAGAGTCAGAGCTACTGATTAAATAATTTTTCCCTCATAGGGAGAACATCTGGCATAGCTAGTATGCTTGTCGAGGGAGATGTAAATTTGGTCATATAATTTCCTTATTACATTTCACTCTGTAGGATGTACTGTTTCATATTTTTTACTGTTACTAATTATATAACATGTTTGGGTCTATCTTGAACTTGGCAGATAAACTTTGATGAGCCAAATGCTTATATGAAACCCTTTATCTGTCTTGAAATCTGGGAGTGTAGGTCTTGTTTTCTCATTCTATAATTGGCATGTAACTAATAGAATTGGGAAATACACTGTTTGAATACAGATAACACATATCCTAAATAAAAAGAACAGAAGACTAATTAGTGCCTTTTAGATATTGTTCAAATTACTGTTTCTCCTGCAATATATTAAGGGATCTTCATATCAGAAAGTTGAATGTCAACCATCTTCTGGAAATTCAAGATAGATGACAGAAGTTCAATTACACTGTCAGAGATATTATGGTATTTAAAAGGGGTTAACCATCTAATTGTTTATTATTTTACAGAGAAAACACGCCCAAACCATGAAACCTGGAGTGTTTTATAGTAAATTATATAAAGTGATAAATATATATACATAATAGTAATTATAAACACCTAAGGCTAGAAAAATATATGAATATCTCCATTCACTGTGTCTGTGTGACCAGTGATCCAAATCCCATGTTTCTGATCTTATTTTGATAATCTAGCCTTATTAATGATTCTTCTCTTAACTGCAACGCCAAGAAACGCCTGACTTCCCTTTTCTGCAGTATTGATAGCAATGCCATCCCTTTACACTAACACTCCTTAATAGTGCTCCCCATTGCATAATAAGGTGATTTATGAGCACCAGGGCATAGCTAAGTTTGAGTATGTATATCGGACCTTAATAGCACAGCTGTATCCTTCTGAATCAGCAAGAAATGAAACCAGTAAAATTCCCAAAGGGCCAAACTTTACATTATTCTATAAAATGAGAAAATTAATTGTTATATTAGAGCCAGCTAAGAATTGCAAAATCATATCACAGCTTAATTTTGAATCAAGCTACTGATAATGAAAGAGATTAATAAAAGGCATAACTTTCATTACTTAAAAATATAAAATTATGTAGAATGCCCTCTTTATGCTTGGTTTATAAAATGTATAGAAGAAAATTCCCTCAAAATTCAGCTAAAAACAACCAGAATGTTGTGTGTGATGAGAAGACTGACACTGTAAAAAGGTATGCTGATACAGCACTAATCATAGGCACTGATATACCTTTTGTTCAAAATTGCAATTTATTACTCCCTTCAATATATTTTACATGGCTGTCAGAAGATTTGAAACATTGTGATGGTTTGAGTTTGAATTAATTATGAATTCCAAAAATATAAATTAGATTATGTTTGTAAGCTCATCTGTTCATCTGGGCATGATTAAGTTATGAGTAGGGCGTTAATTGCCACGTCA
>PVKH010018253.1:0-15183 GCA_004027955.1 Chaetophractus vellerosus | reverse complement strand
ACATGCAAACATACATGTCATGGGTGTCCCAGAAGGAGAAGAGATGGGAAAAGGAGCAGAAGGAATATTTGAAGAAATAATGATAGGAAATTTCCCAACCCTGATGAAGGACATAGATATCTGTGTCCAAGAAGCACAATGTACTCCTATTTGAATAAATCCAAATAGACCAACACTGAGACACATACTAATCAGAATGTCAAATGCCAAAGACAAAGGGAGAATTCTGAGATCAGCAAAAGAAAAGCAATGCATAACATATAAGGGATACCCAATAAGATTAAGTGCCAATTTCTCATCAGAAACCATGGAGACAAGAAGGCAGTGGTATGACATATTTAAGACACTGCAAGAGAAAAACTGCCAGCCAAGAATTTTATATCCAGCAAGATTATCTTTCAAAAATGAAGGTTAGTTCAGAATATTCACAGATAAACAGAAACTGCAAGAGTTTATAACAAAAAGACCATCTTTGCAGAAAATACTAAAGGGAGTGTTACAGCCTATAAAGAAAAGACAGGAGAGAAAGGCTTGGAAGAGAGTCTAGAAATGATGACTGTATCAGTAAAAGCAAATAAAAGTGTCAAAAATAAAATGACAGATAAAACACAAAGATCAAAATGGATGAAATAAGAACTGCTTTTACAGTAATAACATTGAATGTTAATGAATTAAACTCCCCAATAAAAAGACACAGACTGGTGGAATGGATATGAAAATATAAGCCATCTATATACTGTCTGCAAGAGGCTCACCTTAGACCCAAGGATACCAGTAGATTGAAAGTGAAAGGCTGGTAAAAGATATCCCATGCATGCAGTAACCAAAAAAATCTGGGGTAGCTATACTTACATCAGATAACATAGACTTTAAAAGCAAAACTGTTATTAGATACAAGGAAGGACATTACATATTAATAAAAGCAATTATTCACCAGGAAGAAATAATAATCATAAATGTATATGCACCTAACCAGGATGCCCCAAGGTACATGAGGCAAACACTGGCAAAACTGAAGGGAGAAATAGATAGCTCTACAATAATAGTTGAAGGCTTCAATACACCACTCTCAGCATTGGATAGAACATCTGGGCAGAGGATCAATAAAAAAAACAGAGAGCTTGAATAATGTGATAAATGGACTAAACCTAATAGCCATATACAGAATATTGCTCCCCCAAACAGCAGAATATACTTTCTTTTCAAGTGCTCATAGATCTTTCTCCAGGATAGACTATATGTTGGGTCACAAAGCAGATCTCAATAATTCAACAAAATGGAAATTATACAAAGCACTTTCTCTGATCATAATGGAATAAAGTTGGAAATAAACAAGCAGCAGAAAAAGGGAAAAGTCACATATATATGTCAATTAAACAACACACTCTTAAATAATCAGGGGGTCAAAGAAGAAATTTCAAGAGAAATCAATATATATCTTGAGATGAATGACAATGCGAATACAACATATCAGAACTTATGGGATGCAGTGAAGGCAGTGCTGAGAGGAAAATTTATAGCCCTTAATGCTTATATTATAAAAGAATAAAGAGCTAAAAACAGTGACCTAATGACACAGCTGGAGGAACTAGCAAAAGAACAGCAAAATAATCCCAAAGCAAGTAGAAGGAAATAAATAACAAAGATCAGAGCAGAAATAACCAAGGATATAAACCACTTGTACTCAGAAAATTATAATGCATTGCTAAAAGAAATAAAAAATGACTAAAAAATTGAAAGAACATTCCATGCTTATGGGTTGGAAGGCTAAATATCCCTAAGATGTCCATTCTACCCAAATTGATATATAGAGTCAATGTAATCCCAATAAAAATTCCACCAGCATTTTTTAAACAAATGGAATACAGAATTATCAAATTTATCTGGAAGCGTAAGAGGACCTGAATAGCCAGAAACATCTTAAAAAAGGAAAAGTGAAGTTGGAGGACTCTCACTTCCAGACTTTAAGTCATATTACCTAGCTATAGTGGTGAAAACAACATGGTACTGGCATAAAGATAGACACATAGACCAATGTAATCTAATTGATGGTTCAGAAACAGACCCTCACATCTATTGCCAAGGAATTTTTGATAAGACTGTCAAGCCCACCCAGCTAAGAAAAAACAGTTTATTCAACAAATGGTGCTGGGAGAACTGGATATCCATAGCCAAAGAAAGAAAGAAGACCCCTATCTCACACCTTATACAAAAATTAACTCAAACTGGTTCAAAGACCGAAATATAAAAGCATGTTAAATAAAGCTCCTAGAAGAAAATGTAGGGAAACATCTTCAATCCCTGGTGGTAGGTGATAGACTCTTAAATCTTACACCCAAAGCACAAACAACAAAAGAAAACATGGATAAATGGGACCTCCTCAAACTTAAACACTTCTGTGATTCAAAGGAGTTCATCAAGAAAGTGAAAAGGCAGCCCACTCAATGGGAGAAAATACTTGGAAACCATATATCTGATAAGGGTTTTTTATTTCAATTCTATATAAAGAGATCAAAGAACTCAACAATAAAAGAGCAAGCAATCCAATTAAAAAATAGACCAAAGATTTAAACAGACATTTCTCCAAGAGGAAATAGAAATGTCCAAAAAGCACATGAAAAAATGTTCCATATCACTAGCTTTTAGGGAAATGCAAATTAAAAGAACAATGAGATATCATCTAACACCCATAGAATGGCCATTATTAAAAAAAAACAACACAACCACAAGTGCTGGAGAGGTGTGGAGAAATAGGAACACTCCTTCACTGTTGATGTGAGTGTAAAATGGTGCAGCGTCTGTGGAAAACAGTTTGACAGTTCCTCAGCAAGCAGAATATAGATCTGCCATATGATCCAGCAATTCTTCTACTAGGAATATATCCAGAAGAACTAAAGACTATGACGCGAACAGACATCTGCACACCGATGTTCATAGCGGCATTATTCACAATTGCCAAAAGATGGAAACAAACCAAGTGTTCATCAACCAATGAATGGATAAACAAAATGTGGTATATACATACAATGGAATACTATGCTGCAGTAAGAAGAAATGAAATAGGGACACATGTGATAACATGGATGAATCTTCAAGACATTATTCTAAGCAAAGTAAGCCAGAAACAAAAGGTCAAATATTTCATGGTCTCATTAACATGAACTAAATACGAAGAATTAACACATGGAATTAAAACATAGAGCATAGGTTATTAGGAGATAAGAGGAGGGTTGAGAAGAACTACTGATGCTTAATGTATGTAGAAGTTTTAATTAACTTGACTGTAAATGTGTGGAAATGGATAGATTTGATGGTCACACATTATAATGAGTAACAACTGGTTTATGAATGGGATTGTGACTGAAATGAATAATCTAAGGAAGTAAATGTCAATCAAAAGCTAAAGAATGATCTAGGAACTGAATAACACAGTGAACTCAGACACGTATGAGAATTGTGGTTGAGGGTACAAATGCAAGGGTGTCATTCTGTAAGCTAGAGCAGATGTACATCACTATTGCAGGGTGGTGGGAGTGTGGCGAAGCATGTGAAAACTACAATTAGTGTGACCTATACTCTGTGGTTAACAGCAATATTGTAATATTCTTGCATCAATGACAAAGATGTACTGTGTTGGTAATGGAGCTGTATGGAAAAAGTGTGTCAAATGTATGCTATGGACCATGGTTGGTGGTAATAGTCTAATATCTCATAATCTGTAACAAATGTTCCAGCACAATGTGGTGCGTTGGTGAGGGGGTCTTGTGTGGGAATTCTACACGTGTGTATGATTGTTTTGCAAGCTCACAACTTCTGTAATAAAATATATTGTTTTTAAAAATAGGGTGGTTTGGGGGGAAAATACACCAAATGTAAGATAGGGACTATAGTTAGTAGTAAGTTTTAGATGATGCTCTTGCATAGTTTGTAACAAATGCTTCACAACAATGCAAAGTATTGGTGGAGGGGTGATGTATGAGACCCCTGTATGATGTTATGTATGTTTATTTTGTATGTTCACAATCTTTTCTATACAATTATTGTTTATGCATGTTCATGTAGGAATGATATACTTCAATAAAAATATATTTAAAATAATCAATATACAGCAAGTGGCTGGTATTTTAAAGACTAAAGATAAGTATGTATGTAACATCAGGGGATTTAAATAGACACAATCTCTGCAAATAAAATACTGGTATAATAGGTACAAATTAAAACTTTTTTCACATTCAGATGACTAGATTGTAAAAGATAAATCCAGATTATAAGTCAGACTTCCATACAGGAATGAAACATTATGTTAAGGCAGAATTTCAAAATTATAAAATAATTTTAGATAGTGCTTTATACTTCTCCCTTTTTCATGAAAGTTCTATGAACTGTGCCTATTTAAGTATTCTGATAATTTTTACATAAAACCTTAGCTTGAGTCTTTAAAATACCACAACTTGCTTTATGTTGAGTTCAGTAGACTATTTTTTTAATGTCCTAGGTAGTACATTTAGGCATTTTTTTTCAAATTCCAACAGGCAAATGCAGATACATGAAGGAAAGTTCAAGAGAATCATCAGCGATAAGCCTGTTAAAAGGATTCTTTCAAATTGATTACTCAGTTCAAGTGTGACTTAGCTGCTTCTAAAAATAAAGGTACCTACTTATACTCCATTAAAGTGTTACCACATTTGTTGCCTTGAAAGAATATAAGGAAATTGAATGCAGACTTTTTTCACATTCTACTTGTAAATATTAATATTTCTGATATTTCATTTATAAATAAAGACAAAGTGGTTTTGTGCCATCTTCCATTTATTGATTGTTATATGTACTACAGACAGTTTAGTGTATATTTATTTGCTTTATTGAAAAAAATTGGAAGTCACAGGGCATTGCAAGTGCCAATAAATATTTTATTAATTTTATTCTTTCTGCCTGAAAACATTCTCTCTTATCCTTGAGTTATTCTAATGGCTTGCTCCCTCACTTCCTTCATGAGTTCTGTACAAATGCCACTTTATTATTGATGCCTTTCCTGACCTCTCAATTTAAAATAAATTTACACATATGATCCAGTATTTGGTATATCACATATAACAAGAGGTCTACTTTTGGCAATTTTTTAAATCAGAAGTCAAAATTTCCACAAAGGCTTTTCCATTGAGAAAAGTCTTGACACAAACACATATTTTTTCTTTAAAATCCTTTTCCCATTGGCCTTCAAGTGTGTTCATCATCTTTTTGAATCTTGCTCCAAACTAGGGCTATGTGGTGGGTGAGTGGGAGATGTCAGCAATCATTAGGAAACCTCTGATTTTTTTGTTTACACGCATGACTGTTGCCACAATTTCATTCACTATATGTTTATTGACAAATATCAAAGTGATGTTTTATTCTCTCTTCCAATTGAAGCAAGTAAACCTCTGGGAAGCCACACTGAGACTATGTGAACCTATTCTCCTACCCATGCACACCCTTCCAATGCATATGGTATGAATGGAAGAAGTAAAGCAAATGTACATATCCTTATATAAATGCATAAATGAATATATACACTATATTACTAAGATAGAGATTCAATATATAATCTTAAGAAATAATTTCATGTTTCTTCCTTATATATATTGATTCACTCATGGCTTTTCATTTATTTTTTATGAAGTTTTTATGTAAATGTGAAAAGAAAACACATTTTTCAACAGCAATATTTGAAGAAGGAAAGTTGATTCTCCCAGCCAAAAATGTCAGTGAAGCATCCTGCATGAGATAAATTTGGAACATCATTTTAAAATAAGTATGTATTCAAAGTAGAATTTTAACATTAATCTTCAACGAGTTCTATATTTCATCCTGAGCATACCAAGGAAACAATTACATACTTAGCAATGTGTCTGAAATGTTACCTAAACAGACATAAACTTGCCTTTGGATTGCAGTAATCAAGATTACCAAATTACGTATATCAATGGTATTATTTTGTAATTGGTCTCCTCATATTTCCTGGAGATTTTGTCTTCCATAGGTAAATAAGAACTTTTTCAAAAAGGAACAACTTAATGTCTGCTTTAGTGTTTTATATGCAAAAGCAACTGAATAAGTGATTTTAAGCTATCTCATCCACAGAACATTTTAAACTGCCTGTAAGTCTATAAAGATCACAATTTCAGACACCTACATCTATGTACTTGTGTATAATTAGTATCTGAATCAAATGCTACTCACATGTATCTTATAATGTTCATTGAGTTTATTATTTTCATGTTTTAATTACTTCTGTATGTTTAAAGTTCATAAAATTATAGCAACTTGGATGTTTTAGAAATGTGCACATCTCAAAAGATCACAATAAGTTCTTTATTTGTTTACCAAAAAGACCCCACCTTGTAATAGTATGTAAAAATTTTTTAAATTTGAAAATGTGTCCATTATTCTAAAAACATAATATTACTCAGTTTGTGTAGTAGTACTCGAAAATTCAGAAGGAAAGCAAAAGAGGTAGAGATATGTGACAATAATAAAAAGAAAATAGGAAAAAATGATCTGCTAAGAAAATAAGATCAGACAAAACTATGGACATTTTAATACATTCCATAGTGTATTTTAGCTATTGTACTCTTTTTGAAATTTTTCCTTTCTTCTAAAGAATATTATTTGTTTCTGACAAACAATTGTATTAAACAAAGTGTATAAGGAAATCCCAAAAATTCCAAACATGATAACATCATTAATACGAAAGACTTTATTCATGTAGATATTGCCAATACTTATATTTTATATAATAAATAAGAATATTTTTGGATTTATTTGCCTTAATTTTAATTTTAGCAAGATTGGTGGTCATGCTTCCCCTCCCCCCCATTGTGTGTTTAAATCATGTAGTCATGGGAAAAGTCATACACTTGGAAGCAATGCATTTAAAAATTGAATGGCAGAGAGGGATTGTGGGAAGATGGTGGAGTAGGAAGCTCCAGGGCATCAATGTTCATAGCAGCCTTATTCACAATTACTAAGAGATGGAACAACCCAAGCACCCATCGACCAATGAATAGATAAACAACACGCATGAACCTTGAGGACATAATTTTGCTGAAATAATTCAGACTCTAAAGGACATATATTGTATGGTCTCACTAATATGAACTAATATGATGATAAACTCATGGAGTTAAAATCTAGAGGATGGGTTACTAGAAGATGGAACAAGGGCTGAGAAAGGGGAGCTGATGTTCAATGTATGTAGAATTTTTAATAAGGTTTATTGTAAATGTGTGGAAATGGATAGAATTGATGTTACAGTGAGTATAACTAACATTGCTGATTTATAAATGTGGTTGTGGATGAAAGGGGTAGTCTAGGGATGTAAGTGTCAATTAAAAGAAATGTACAACAATGTGAATGTACAAAATTCTACTGAATTGTTCACTTAAAATAGTTAATTTCATGTGATGGGGATTTCATCACATTTAAAATTAAATAAATAAAACCACGGTAACTTGAAGGAAAAAAAAGAAACCTGGAGGATAAACTAGGGACTGTATAAAAGTGAACTCAGTGGTAGATGAAGATAGTGTTTAATAGTACAAATACAAGAATGTTCTTTGAACTAGAACAAATGTATGTCACTATTACAACGTGTTAAGAATATGGTGATACATGAGGAAAATGCAAATAATGTAACCTATGGACTACAGTTAACAGTAATATTGTAATACTATTGCATCAATGGCAAAAAAGGAACTATATCAATACTAAGGGTCAACAATAGGAGGATATAAGGAGAAAGGGATTTTTCCTTTTGGAATAATGAAAATGTTCTAAAATTTATTGATGATGACAGCACAATTCTTTGATGAAACTGAGTCCCACTGAGTGTGCTCTTTGGGTGGAATGTACAAAGCATGAAACTATATAATGTAGTGAACCCTGTGTTGGATGATGGACTATGGTTAACAGTATGAATATAAGAACATTCTCTCATGAACTATAACAAATGTACAATACTAATACATGGTGTGACTAATAGGGAGGTTTATGAAAAAATATGCCAAATATAAGCTATTGACTATAGTTAGCAGTAATATTTTGCTGTTGTACTTTCAACATTTATAACAAATATTCCCCAGCATTGCAAGAGGTTGGTGGTGGGGTGATGCAAGTAGATCCTGTATGGCACGAATGATTGTTTTGTAAGCTTACAGATTTGTAATATGAATTAGTTAATTAATTAATTCATTATTTCTGAAAAGCTGTAGATGTGGGTATTCAGGGACTGCTCTAAACACCCAAGATAGGTCTGTCCACTGGGAAACTGAGGGGACAACAAAACTCTTGTAAACAGGGGAACTCCAAAATAACTAACAAGCAAAACCCAGGACATGACGGGGCACAGAAAGAAAGGGAAAGTCCAGTTGCTGTCTTATCACCAGCTGGTTACAAAACCAAGAAACACATCTCAGGTCAGCGTTAACATTTTAAAATATTAAAATATAAAACATGGATCAAAAAGAGTACAAGACAAACAAAGAAACAGGAAATGTTGGCCTATCCAATGGAGGTGGATAAAAATCCAGAAAACACCAACAAAGAAGATGAAAATGTGGACCATAACACAGAACCTTTAAAAAATGATCTTTAAAATGCTCAAGGATATGAAGGAAAATACAGAGAAAGAAGTTAAGTATATCAAAGAAACAATGAATAATAAATATGAGACTTTGAGCAAGAAGAGAATTTTCAAAAAGGAACCAAACAGAGCTACTGGATTTGAGAACACAAAAACTGAAAGGAAAAATGCTCAGGAGGGTTTGAAGAGCAGATTGGAGCTGTCAGAAGAAAAAATCAGTGAACTGGAAGACAAGAAACTCAAAATTAGTCAATCTGAGAACCAGAAAAAAAAAAAAAGAAACATCAAAAGTGGAAATGGCCTAAGACACCTCTGGAACACCATCAAGGGCACCAATATGTTCAGTATGGGAATCCCAGAAGGAGACTAGAGAAAGAGACAGAAGGAATAATCAAAGAAATAATGACAGAGAACTTCCCAAATTTACCAGAAGATGTTAATATGCTCAATCATGAAGCTCAAAGACCATCAAACAGATAAATATGAAGAAAAATATAAACCATCATCTATTGATCACAATATCAAATGCAAAGGACAAGGAGAAAGTTCTGAAAGCTGCAAGATAAAAGCAACATGTTAGGTACAAGGGAGTTCCAATTAGATTGATCACTGATTTCTCATCAAAAACCATGGGGGCAGGGGGCCGGCTGTAGCCCAGTTGGTAGGGCCCTGGTTTACCACATAGGAGGCCCCGGGAACAGAACCGGTTCGGTTCCCGGGGCCTCCTCAAGTGGGCAGACCGCCTTGAGAAGGCAAGCAGCTGTGGGCAGAGCAAAGCTGCCAAAGGGCAGGGCAAGCCCCCACAAGCAAGGCAAGCCCCCGGGAGCAGGCAGGCCGCCATGCGGTGAGCTGACTCAGAGGGTCACCACACTGGGGCGTGGAGGGGGAGACAAGCAGACACAGAAGAATGCAAGAATGAACACAGCAAGAACAAGCAGAAGGGGGGGTATGTAATAAATAAAAAAAAAATAAATATTTAAAAAAGACATGGGGGCAAAAAGGCAGTAGGTTCAAATACTTAAAGTGTACAAGGAAAATAACTACCAACCAAGACTTTCATTCAGAAATGAATGTGAAATCTAGACATTCCCAGATAAACAAAAGCTGAGATAGCTCATCATCACTAGACATACCCTACAACCAGTGCTAAAGGAAATTCTTCAGGCTAAAAGGAAAAGACACTAACAGTAGTTCAAAGTGGCATAAAGAAATAAAGACTGGTATTAAAGGTAATTATTGGGGTATTAAAAATTTCCAGTATTATTGTAATGTATTGTTTAGTATTTTCCTCCCCTTCTTACATCCTGTGGGTGCTAAAATACACTTAATATGGTAAAAAAATAAAACCTTAAATAAATATGAAAGAGGAATGAACAGAAGTGTGGGGAAAAAAGGTATAATACTTACAAAGGTTAAATTGTAAAATGGCAGAGGAAAGTCCTATATTATCAGTAGTAACTTTAAATGCAAATGGATTAGACTCTCCAGTCAAAAGGCAGAGACTGGCAGAATAAATTTAAAAAGATCAACTACCTAGATACAAGTAGGTTGAAGGTAAAAAGATGGAAAAATGTATAATGCATTTAGTAACCAAAAGAGAACTCAAGAGGCTATACTAATGTCAGGTAAAGTAGACTTTAAGTCAAAAACAGTTATAAGGAACAACAATGGTAATTATATACTGATGAAGGGGTCAATTTAACAGGAAGATGTAAAGTTATAAATATATATATGTAGCTAAGAGCAAAGCCCCAAAATATATGCAGAAAATACTAACAGATTTGATGGATAAATTGACAGTTCTATCTTAATAGGAGGAGACATTAATGCATCACTAATGGATAGGACATCTAGTCAGAAAATAAGAAGGATATATAAGACTTGAATGATGCTCTAACTAGATCTAACAGACATATATAGAACACTTCACCCAATGAAAACATAATGCACATTCTTTTTAGGTTCTCTTGGTTCATTATTCAGGATAGACCATATCTTAGATCACAATACATGTCTCAATAAATTCAAACATATTGAAATCATGTAATGTATATTCTTGGACCACATGGAATGAACCTAGAAAGCAGTAACAGAGGAAGAAACGGAAAATTTCCAAATGTATGGAAATTAAACAGAATATTCCTAAGAAACAAATGATTTAAGGGGATATCAGAATAGAAATTAGGAAATAACTTTAGGTGAATGAAAATGAAAACACAACATACCAAATCTTATGGGATGCAGCAAAGGTGGTGCTCAGAGGGAAATTTATAGCTCTAAATGCCTGCATTAAAAAAGAAGAAAGACTTCAAAACCAAGAACTAGCCTCAAAACTGTAAGAACTAGAAAAAGAAGACCAAACTAAATTTAAAGCAAGCAGAAGGAAGGAAATAACAGAGATTAGAGCTGAGATAAATGAAATAGGAAACAAAAAATGGAGAGAATAGAATAGACAAAGCCAAAAGTTGATTTTATGAAGAGATCAATAAAATTGACAAACCATTGGATGAACTGATTAAAAAAGAGAGGATATAAATACTGAAAATCAGAAATGAAAAGAGGATCATTACTACCATTCCCACTGAAATAAAAAAGACTATAAGAGGTTACTATTAGCAACAGTATGCCAATGAATGAAATAACTCAGATGAAATGGACAAATTCTTAGAAAACCATAAATTACCTACATTGACTCAAGAAGAAATAGAAGATTTCAGCAGAGCAATTACTAATAAACAGATTTAATCAGTCATCAAAAATCTCCCAACAGGGGCCGGCTCGATAGCCCAGTGGATAGGGCACCGGCATACCACATGGGAGACCCTGGGTTCGATTCCTGGGGACCTCTCCTAGCGGGCAGACCGCCTTGAGAATGGCAAGCTGCCATGGGCGGGCCAGAGCCGCCGTGGGCAGGGCAAGAAGCTGCCACGGACATGGCAAGAGCCGCCACGGGCAGGGCAGGTCGCCCGCGGATGGAGCGCAGCCAGCCACCCACGAACTGAAAGCCGGCCGTGAACGGACACAGAGACCACCCACAAGCGGGGAAAGCCGCGCCTGCGCAGTGACCACTCTCGGCGCGTCGCCGCAGCGGGGGGGAAGGGGAAATATGTAATAAAATAAATAAATCTTTAAAAAAACAAATCTCCCAACAAAGAAAAGCCCAGGACCCGATGCCTTTAAAGAGGACTTCTACAAAAACATTCCAAGAAGACAACTCCAATCTGCTCAAAGTCTTCAAAAATATTGAAGACGAGAGAACACTCCCTAATTCATTCTATAAGACCACAATAATCTTTATACCAAAGTCAGATAAAGACAGCATAAGAAAACTACTTATCAGTATCTCTTGTGAATATAGAAGCAAAATCCATCAAAAAGAGTAGCACTCTGAATCCAAAAACATAGTAAAAGAATTATATAACTTGATCAACTGGGATTTATCTCTAGTATGCAAGGTTGGTCCAACATAAGAATACCAATTAATGTAATACACCACATTTACAGAATAAGAACCACATGATCATCTCAATTGGTGCAGAAAGTACATTTCACAAAATACAGCATCCTTCATGATAAAAACATTTAGAACACTAGAAATAGAAGGAAAGTGCATTAACATGATAGAGAACATATATGAAAAGCCCACTGCTAACATCCTAGAGATAAAAAATGAATTCAAAATACCAATTTACCTACCAACTCCAGGACTAACTATAGGTTCAAATAAAAGGGAAAGAAGAGGCATGTGTAGAGAAGTCACATCTGAGTCCAACTCTGTCACACTCGGGAGCACAAACTTCAAAGTAGGGCCACTAGCAAGGCACCAAACTACAGAGCTATCTTCTCCCTTCCTATTTCCTGTAAACCTGTCTTCCAGATGCTAGCTCTCTGAGTCAGCTTGTTTTACTTAATTCATATCAGAGAGGTCATGTAATATTTGTCCTTCAATGCCTAGCTTGCTTCACTCAACATAAGGTCCTCAAGATTCATCCATGCTATCCTGTGTATTAGTACTGTATTCCTTCTTACAGCTGAATAATATTCCATTGTATGTATATACCACATTTTGTTTATCCATTCATCTGTTGATAGGCATTCAAGTCCTCTTTGATTTCCTTTAACAGTGCTGTGTAGTTTCTGTGTATAAGTCATTTACATCTTTAGTTAAGTTTATTCCTAGGTATTTGATTTTTTTGTTACTGTTGTAAATGGCATTTTTTCTTGATTCCCTCCTCAGATTGCTTGTTATTGGTGTACAGAAATCCTACTGATCTTTTTAGCATTGATCTTATAGTCTGCAACTTCACTGAACTCATTTATAAGCTCTAGAAGCTTTGTTGTAAATTTCTCAAGGCTTTCTATGTATAGGATCATGTCATCTGCAAATAGTGAAATTATTACTTCTTCCTTTCCAATTTGGATGCCATACATAAACCAAAGAATATATGGCTAATGTAAGTAATTCCTTGAGAGTAATAACACTGAATGTTAATGGATTAAACTCACCAGTCAAGAGAAACAGATTGGCAGAATGGATAAGGAAATACGACCCATCTATATGCTGTCTACAGGAACACCACCTTAGACTCAGGGATTCAAGGATGCTGAAAGTGAGAGGCTGGAAACAATTTTAAAAGCAAAGAATAACCAAAAAAGGATGGGAGTAGCTATACTAATATCGGTCAAATAAGACTTTAAGTGCAAAAGTATTGTAAGAGACAAAGACATGCACTATATATTAGTAAAAGGGTTAATCTTTCAAGAAGAAAGAACAATCATAAACATTTATGCACCTAACCAGGGCACCTCAAAATACATGAGACAAACACTAGAGTAACTAAGTGGAGACATGGATGTATCTACAATTATATTGGGGGATTTTAATACACCATTATCACCATTAGACAGAACATCTCACCAGAGAATCAATAAAGAAACAAAGACTCTGAATAATACATTAGAGGAACTGGGCCTAATAGACATATACAGAACACTACACCCAAAATACTGCAGGATATACATTCTTCTCAGAGTGCACATGGATCATTCTCCAAGATAGACCACATACTAGGCCACAGAAAAATCCTCAATGAACTCAGAAAGCTTGAAATTATACGGAGTAATTTCTCTGACCACAATGGAATGAAGCTGGAAATCAGTAAGGGCCAGAGAACCAGATTAGGTGCAAAGATATGAAAGTTAAACAACACACTCTTAGACAAATTGTGGGTCAAGGAGGAAATTTCAAAAGAAATCAGTAACTACCTTGAATGAATGAAAATGACAACACAACATATCAAAACCTATGGGATGCAGCAAAAGCTGTACTGAGAGTGGAATTCATAGCCATAAATACATACATCAAAAAAGAAAAAAGAGCTAAAATCAAAGACCTACCTGCACATCTGGAGGAATTAGAAAAAGAACAACAAACCAACATGAAAGGAAGTAGAAAGGAGGAGATAGCAAAGATTAGAGCAGAACAAAATGAAATAGAAAATAAGAAACCACTAGAAAAAATAAACAAAACCAAAAGCTGGTTCTTTGAGAAGATCAATAAAATTGACAAACCTTAGCTAGACTAACAAAGAAAAAGAGAGAGAAGAGGCAAATGCACAAAATAAGAAATGAGGAAGGGATATCACCACCGACTCCACAGAAATAAAGGGTATCATAAGAGGATACTTTGAAAAATTATATGCCAACAAGAAGTATAATTTAGAGGAAATGGACAAATTCCTAGAAACACACAAGCAGCCTACATTGATGAAAGAAGAAATTGATGAACTCAACAGAGCAATCACAAGAGATAAGGTTGGTCACCAAAAACCTCCCAACTAAGAAGAGCCCAGGACCAGACAGCTTCACAGGTGAATTTTACCAAACATTCTGGAAAAAATTAATACCAATCCTGCTTAATCTCTTCCAAAAGATTGAAGTAGAATGAACAATGTCTAACTCATTCTATGATACCAAATTATGCTAATACCAAAGCCAAACAAAGATGCCACAAGAAAGGAAAATTACAGACCAATTTCTCTGATGAATCTAGATGCTAAAATCTTCAACAAAATATTTGCTAATCGTATTCAACAACACATCAAACGAATTATACACCATGACCAATTGGGTTTCATCCAGGGTATGCAAAGTTGGTTCAACATAAGAAAATCAAATCAATGTAATACACCATATAAACAGATGAAAAGAAAAAAATCACATGATCATCTCTATAGATGCAGAAAAAGTATTCAACAAAATACAGCACACTTTCTTGATAAAAACACTGCAAAAGATAGGAATAGAAGGAAACTTTCTGAGCATGACAAAGGGCATATATGAAAAACCCACAGGTAACATCATATACAATGGTGAAATTCTAAAAGCTTTCCCTCTAAGATATGGAACAAGACAAGGATGCCCACTATTGCCTCTCCTATTTAACATTGTCTTAGAATTACTTGCTCGAGCACTGAGGCAAGAAAAAGATATAAAAGTAATGTTTCTATACACAGAAAATTATGATACATCACTAAAAGCCATCAAAGAAGACCTAAATAAAG
>PVKH010018252.1:0-15201 GCA_004027955.1 Chaetophractus vellerosus | reverse complement strand
TCCCCGGGAACCGAACCCAGGGCCTCCCATGTGGTTTCCCAGCGAGCTCTTTATCCACTGAGCTATCTAGCCGGGCCCAAGCCCATTTCTTATACTGCCCACTCGAGCATGACTCAGATCCGATCAAAATTTTGACAGTTTCTGATTATGCAATAACACCCCCACCCTTTGAAGAATATAAGATAGAATGCAGAAAGACATTTTGTACTCAGGTATAGGTCTAGTGATTTAAAGAATTAGAATGACTTATTTGGATAATTAAAGATCATTTAATTTTGAGAGGAATGTATCTCAAGTTTATCTATACTCCCCTGTCTATATTGATCAAATGTACCAAATTCTTAAGGTTTATTTCTCTAAGGCTGTTTATAGAAAATGGGTATGTGGGGGTGAGGAGTGGGAGGGGAGCTTCTGATCCACATATCACAGAAGAAACTATTTAGTCACTCAGGAAAATCATAGACCTCAAATAATAACATTGAATTTTCCTTTATATTGTTACTTGAGTCACTGAAAAGGCCTATTAAATCAAGAGTGGTGGAGTAAAAATAAGCTTTGACTACTTTTTACAGGTTTGTCTTAAATAATTGGAAGTACACAGATAATATGTTCTGGAACATCCAATAATTGCTAAGAAAGATTTAGGGCAAATTCATTATATGGTCACATCTTTGAGGAAATTTATAGTCTGGCTAGAGAAACTGAAGGGATAAAAATTAGAAACAGCAAAATACAAATCACAGGATAATTATGTTTTATTATGTTTTATTTCCTATCTATTTATTTCAATGTAGTTTCCTTTCTTTTAAATGAGTATGTACAGTATTCAAGGCTGCAACAACTGTTGTAGGTTTCAAAACTTTTCAGGCCCTCATCATCCTCCAAAATTTCATTCACATAATGATCTGCACACACCCTCATCTCTTCTGCCAACTCCATCCCTCCCTTTCCTCCAAATTCTTCCCCTAACCAGGCTGGAATTACCCCCTTGCTCATCTGTAAGCTTCCTAATATTCTCCATAGTTTCCTAGAACAGTTGCCCAATCATCTTGTCTTGACTTAAAATTGGCTCTTTTCGGAGTCATCAATTTCCCACTCCAGAGGAGAATTCATATCCTCCACATGCTAGCTGTCTTTTGGTGGGAGCTGGGAGTACTTCTTCCTTTCTCCTCAGTGCTGCTTCTAGGTAATTATTTCCCCTCCATTTGCTAAGTTTCTCAGCTCATTTGAAATTCCTGCCATCTACCAAATAATCTTCTCATCCCCACCTGGTTGCCAAAATCTACAGACCACCTTCATGGCAGTATTTTTTTTTGTCTGTGCCTCATCTCCAAAGAACTTTCCATCCTCTCTGCTTTCACCACACAATACGAGGGTCACACTGTAGATTTTGTTAATACCAGCTACGGAAAGTTCCCAACATTAAGGAATTCAAACAGGTTACAACTTTCTATATAGCTAGCTCACCTAATTTATGACATTGGAAATGATCTCTGAGTAGCAAACAAAATATTCAACAATTATCTGAAGTGAAAGGAGTCTTGCTAACTTGTCAAACTCCTGTGGCATCATAACTTCAGTTTTTGTGGCTAATTCTGGCTAAAGTAGAGAGAGTAAAGAAAGGATGTATGTCCTCTATGCCTTCCTTCTCCTACTTTGAGGTTGGAAACCATGTAAAGCGACAGCCTTGTAAAATGTACTAAATCAATTAGACACTAGATGGAATACAGCCTGCACCAATACATTTCAAACTTTCCTTGCCTAAGTAATTACCTTTTTTGTGCCAGCCAATGAGAATTTGAGGATATGCTTTTGTGGCAGCGAGCACGAATTATCCTGACTAATATACTATCTTGCTCTCACTTACGGATATTTACACCCATTCCTTTTATGCAGTATTTAACACAGTTTTTTTTTTTCCGCTAATATTTAATTTTTCATCCAGCTTGCATTCAGGGACTTATTCTTTTATTTATTTATTTTTTTTAAGATTTATTTATTTTATTACATATCTCCCCTTCACTGCGCAGGCGTGGCTTTCCCCGCTTGTGGGAGGCTTCTGCGTCGGTTCATGGCCGGCTTTCAGTTCGCGGGTGGCTGGCTGCGCTCCATTCGTGGGCGACCTGCCCTGCCCGTGGTGGCTTTTGCCCTGTCTGTGGCAGCTTTTTGCCCTGCCCACGGCGGCTCTGGCCCGCCCATGGCGGCTTGCCCTTCTCAAGGCGGTCTGCCCGCTAGGAGAGGTCCCCGGGAATCGAACCCGGGGCCTCCCATGTGGTATGCCAGTGCCCTATCCACTGGGCTATCGAGCTGGCCCCTCAGGGACTTATTCTTATGGTCAGCATTGTGCTAATTCACTTATCACCCTTTATACTTTCTCCTGTCAAAATCCCAACCTTAGATGCAATAAACCCTGTGCTTTTTCCATTCTTGCACCCAAGCACCTGAGTTTTGTTCTATAATATCATGATCACTTTCTTAGACGAGTATTCTACTCTTCAAGGCTTGTGTACACTATTCAAAACATCTATTGCACACCTGTAACAGATTACTCAAAAGTTGCCTCTCTATTCTGCTTCTATTTGCAGCTGACAATTCTGCCTCAGTCTTTATTGAGACTATAGAAAAATATCCATTCTTTCACCACAAGGCAAGCAAACAAAATGTATCATTCTCTGTATTAATCATTGCCTTCTCCCTCTATGTCTTTCCATTACAATGAAGGAAGTTTTTCTCTTTGTACGAAAGGATAATTCATATACATAAGTTCCAGATTCCATCCATTCTCATCTTCTCAATGTACCCAGCACTCCAACCCCCCAAATCTCTAGTAATATCTTCTATCTGAAAATAGTTACATTTTCTTAATATCTCCACATTACTGCCCTTTTTCTTATTCTGCTTCACACTTCAATTGCTGAAAGCTTTCAATACCATATCCCCTTCCCTACTTACCATCCACTCTTCAGTGCATGACTACTGCTCACACTGTTTTTCACAAACTTCTTTTAAGGCATAGAAATCACCACTATATCCCTGCATCCAATGGAACATTTCTTGCTTTCAATTTCTTTAGATGCTGTTAACAGCATATAATAGAATTGAACACTTGTTCCTTTTTAAGCATGTTTTCATGTTTCTATTATGCCACTCTCTCTTGATTTCCCCTCTTGATTTTTCTACTGTCTCCTATTATTCTACACAAATTTTTAACTTCCTCCTAGTTCCATCTTTTTGCTTTCTAGTGTCTCTTTCTAGATGTTGCCTTCATGCACATATCCATATCTCTCTATATAGTGCCTTAATGAGCAAAACTTCCTTTCTTATTCTGATCTTTCTTCTGAACATATTCAGTTGACAACTTGATATCTTTACTTAGATGTCTCAAAGTTTCCCAAACCTAACATGTCCAAACAAAATTCTGGACCTTTCCCCCAAAACTTTCTCCTATCTCTTTCTATATCTGTGCAAATTCCCTTGCATCAGAGAGGGAGAAATCTTTCATTCATTATTAACAGCTCACACTAACTCACCCCAACATTAAAGCCATAAACAAGACTTCAAATTCATGTGCATTCATCTATATCATTCCAACTACATGATCTCGATCATGAACTATTGCAAATGCCTCTTTAGTCTTATTTTGGTTTTAATTCTCACATTTTGTCCTTCCTACTCCCAAATTCAATTCATTCTTTCACACAACTACTAGAAGATTTGTATTTTTAATAAATGGGATAATATCACACAAGAGATTTAAATTTTCCAATGGCTTCCCATTGCACTAAGAGGAACTCTTAAACACCTTCTCATAGATTATAATACCCTTTATAAACTGACCCCCAACTGCTTCTCTTTTGCTTATTATGTTCCATGGGTCTTTACTTCAGTTTAAAACTAAACTTTATTTTTAGAGCAATTTACATTCATAAAAAATTTATGAAGATAATACAGAGTTCTTATAAATCCCACACTCAGTATCCCCTTTTATTATTACCATCTTACCATCTTGCATTAATAAGATACATTTATCACAATGAAAGAACTGATATTAATATATTATTATTAACAAAATCCCACCCTTGATTCACTTTTTCTTAGGTTTTTTCCTAATGTCCTTTTCCCATTGCAGGATCTCACATTGTGTTTTGTCATTATGTCAGCACATTTTCCCCTGTCCCTTTCAACGAGGTTGCTTTATACATGTGTAAGGGAGATTACTTTGACACTTTCTACATTCCATTCTGGGGTTTCCCCAACCTTCTACATGATATTTTTCCATTTGCATATATCAAGGTTCACTTTTTATGCTGTAAAGTTCAATGTATTTTGACAAGTGAATAATATCATGTACCCACAATTACAGTACCATACAGAACACTTTCATCGCCCTGAAAGTTCCTTGTGCTTAACCTCGTCACCATGCCTTCTTTTCCTCCAAAGCCTTGGCAAGGATTGACTTTTTATTGCCTCTATAATTTTCACTTCTCAAGAATGTCATATAATTGGTAGGAAATGGTATGTAGCCTTTGCAGACAGGCTTCTTTAATGTACTAATATGAAATTTAAGATTCAACCATGTCTTTTTGTGATTCGATAACACCTTTCTTTTTATTCCATTGTATAGAATGCACCACAGTTTGTTTTTCCACTCACTTCTTAGATGACATCTTGGTTGTTTGCATTTCTTTTTGTCTTTAATTTCCATATGTCCTTTCTCCTATACTTTACCTCCTCCTCTTTTCTGGGTGGTATCAATATTTTTCAGATCCCAACTAAAGTATAATTTCTTCAGAGAAGTGTTTCTTTCTCTGTCCTAAATGCTAGGATTCCATATAAATCTTTCTCACAGTTTCTTTTTTTAAGTTTCTGAGCAAATTTTAACGCTACCCGCATGACATACTTTGACTTACTTTAATATTTCTCTGCATATGACTATCATTTCTTTCTGATTGTTTGAACTTTGTATCCCCAGCATCTATTAATGATTTCGCACATAAGTTCAAAATATGTGTTTGTCAAATGAATTCATTAGTAAACTATCGCAGTAATTTTAATAGCAAATTGTGTTACAGATATTCTTATTTACATTTTATCTTGAGAAAACTGAGATTTAGCAAAGTTAAGAGTCTTGCTTAAATGTGTATCTGATAACACAGCTGAGATTTAAACTTAGATATTCTCATTTGAAGGCAGGTGTTCTTCCCCTACTCCATAGCTAGTGCCCATTGAATAGTGCTGCAAGTAAACATGTTACACGGATGGAGGTAGGAGTTATCCAGCTCAGATGGCATTTATCTTAGAAGACTGCTTCTAGGGCATGGGGTTAAAACCTCGCCCTCAGGGTGCAAATGACTTAATCAAACTCTTCCAGAATTTGATAAGCTCTTCTAAGAGTTTCATGAGGTTCAATTATGAATGAAGTGTAGATTAAGAGAAAAGCACTAGAGTGAGAAATTCGTTGTCATGACACAGCTATTTTTCAGGATATCTGAATCTGCAGGATGGTCAGTTTGTATCTTTATACTATTCTACTGGAAACTTTGGTAAATATTCATGAGTCTTTACACCACTACAGACATATGAGAATCTCAGTAGTTTCCAATTTTTGTGTGTGCTAAATACCAGATAAAATGAGGTCCTTTCTCATTAAAACAATGACTAGGTTCAGAGATCTACACATTTTCCTCACTTTATCTGTCCTTCATGCAACAGTTTGAAAATCTTAGTTATAGGGTTTTACATCCATTTTAGGCATGGAGAAAAAACTCAACTTGAATATGTCATAATGTTACAAAAAGGTACTATCTCCATCATCAACAGAGTAGCTCCAATGATTTCAGCAATTATCTTTATATAGAACCAACCATTCAAAATCGCCTAGAATTTGGGACTCTGTGTTAAAGAGATTATGTGTTAATCAATTCAGTTATTAAATTAATTTACAATCATTTTCCTGTATTCAAAAGAGTTGAGTCTGAAAGCATTACACATCCTTTCAGGCTCAACTAGAAGTAAGAAGATTAAGAAGAGTAATAAAAAACCATTAGTTCACTAAATCCATTTATCCGAATTGCTGGGCAATCTACAGTAATAAGACTTTATTTTAAAATTTTTGTGTTTCCTGTCATCTCTATATTCAGCAAAATGGTTCCATTGTAGAATACATTGCATTGTCACTTTTTAAATTCAATCCATGGAATTATGTATCAGTAACAGCTATTGAAGAATGAAAAGTCCATGCCACCCCAATTCCTTCCCCCTGCCTCAAATAGCTTCTGATACCTCCTTGTCACACTCAACCTCCCTGGAATTAATGGGAATACTCATACTGTATGTGAAACATGGATGAGATGAAACCATATTTACTAAACAAAATAGTATAATGCTGTATATGATATCTGAGTTGGTTCCACTGCACTTATTGAGTTGTACTATTGAATGGGGTCTCTTTTTACCAAAAGAAAACAATTGTAAATAGGCTGCTTTGATTTGAAGTCATAGTCTGTATATCATGTGAGGCAAGTTTGTATGATTATATTATGTGCTTATCCATAAATTTACATGAGTGCCTCACAAAATGGCATGATATACAGACATTCAAAATATAAATGGCCATCTTTTTGTCTATAAAGAATTCTAAGATGGGAGCCAACTGTGGTTCAATTGGCAGAGTCCTGGTTTACCACATGGGAGGCCCCGGGTTTGGTTCCCAGGGCCACCTTGAGAAAGCAAGCCGCCAGGAGCTGGCAAAGCCACGGCGAGCTGGGCAAGCCACCACAAACTGGGCAAGCCGCCACGAGCAGGCAAGCAGCTACGCGGTGAGCTGACTAGGCGGGATGCCACAGCAGGGGGAGACAAGCAGACACAGAAGAATGCAAAAGCAATGAACACAGCAAGAACGATCAGCAAGGTGGGGGGAATATATATATATATATATATATATATATATAAAGAAAGAAAGAAAGAAAGAGAAAGAAAGAAAGAAAGAAAGAAAGAAAGAAAGAAAGAAAGAAAGAAAGAAAGAAAGCTAAGAAAAGACATCTTATTTCATTTAACTAATATCTATACACAGTTATTTAGATTTTCCTCATTTCCCACAACTTCAAACTATATAATGAGATACATCCTTGTAAATGTATTAAATTATGTTATTTTCTATTACAATCTTTAGGATAATTTCCCACATGGAATTTGGGGGCTAACATTTGAGCATTTCTTTTTAACATTCAAAACATCTATGAAACAGCCTAGAAAGTAGTGTTTGACCAATTTGCAATCCTACCAGCAGTTTATAAGATTTCGCATTAATTATACCTTTTTAAATCTTGGCCAATCTAAAGAGCGAGCCATTTACATAGCCTTTATTTTTTAATGCTGTTTCTGGGGAGGTTGAAATTTTTTTACACTAACTGACTATTTTTATTTCTCCTACACCACAGGGAAAGCCTGAAGATCCAGGACATACTGGAAAGAGATCATGTATCGATTCCCTACAATTTGTCACAAAGTGTCTCCCCACTTTAGGAAGAAACAAGTACAAGCACATGACTAAATATGTAGTGAAGCTGTTCCCAGGCATAAAATAAAGGACATCTTAGACTGGGCAGGCTTTATGGATGCTGTCGACATAATGTATTTGAGCCATTTGAAGGGACTTCCTACCAAATACATGCCCTGCTTTGTTCAGCCACTGCAAGCTATTTTCATCATTCCTTTTAAGTACATCTTAAGTAAGGTACTTTATAAGAAATTTTGCCAGATAATATAAGCAGCAGTACATAGAACATTACTCCAAAAATAGAGATGTTTACTATAATTCATGGACCACAGTGATGCTGGCTAAAGAAAAGTCCATTTTCATGGCAGATCTCTAATCAGGAATTATGTTCCCTGAGAAAAGGAACAGATTTTAATATCACTGCTTTGATTGATTAGTAATATGGAGTTTCTGCAGGAGAGGATCATGCACGAAATGCATTTTTCACCTTGGCCTCATACAAGAACAGGTACTCAACTTATCCTGCCTTCCTTCATTTGTAGGTTACCACTGTCCAAGTATGTAAAATCAACCCTAAGTCTCTTATATCACAGTGATATTTCTTACATAAATACATACACACCAGCAAAATAGACAGTCTAACGTACAACAGATGTTCCTTTAGATGTCCTCAACTAAATCTACCAGGCCCCAGTCTGATGGGTTTTCAGGGCATTGGTAACTTTGGATAATTCAAGACTCATTGGTACTGAAACTAAGTCATTAATATGACAGACTTGCTGTGATGTTACAGATTCATGTCTATATTCACTTTCTAAAATACTTCCATTTTAAGACCTGCTTTCTTTTTGAGTAGAAAATATCACAAACACACACACAAATATATGTGTACATTAGATTGAGCTTGTTAATAATTCTGTTCTCTTGAAGGTGAAAAGGAATTTATAAATCTTTAATTATCACTTCATCCAGTCCCAATTACATATTACAGTTCTCTAATATTTACGGTTTTCTGTTATTCCACATTGAGATGCCATAATCATCATCATTACTATGTTAGTTAATATTTATTTATATTTCCTGATTACTAATATCTTGCTCTCCATTCCTACTTGTTCTCATTCTATCTGGAACCATTTTAATTGTTTTTGAGAACTCCTTTCTTTAATAATATTCAACTGATGTATCACTAAGAAAGGCTAGAGTATGCTACAGAAATATACAAACTCTAATACCAATGATCTATATTTCTACCTGCCCACATGGATTAGTCTGAATCTCAGGCTGACAATGACTCCAACTCACAATGTGCTTCTTCTATTTCCGCAGTAAAGGAAAGAGAACAATCCAATGCATTCTGCCATTTAAAGCTTCTGCTAGAAAATGGTATTCACCAATTATATAGATACAATTTTGGCCTAAGCAAGTCGCATGACTTAATATAAAATGGTGTAGATGCAGACAATTCTACCATATGACAGAAGGGGACAATAGTATTTGTGACTGCCTTCTTTATTTAATTTCTTCATTGATGATGTTTTTTTCTCAGCACTGCAAAAATATTATGGAACTATATTCTGGCATTTATTTTTTTCTTTTAAGAAATCTGCTGTCTATATAATTGTTTGCCTTTTAAAAAGTGTTATTTATTTTTAAATTCTATCTTCTTCTAAGCAACTTATGTTGCTCTTTGTATAGTGCAATTTTATTAGCAAGTTAATAGTTGCGTTTCCTTTTTTTCTAGCTTTGAATTTGTAACTTTTAAAATGAAGGGCGATTGCTTGTCAGTTGTCCAAATAGTCTCAAACATTACTTCTAAAAATATTTGTATCTCTCTTCTCTTCTATTAGCATACTTTGTAATTTTATTTATTTATCTATTTATTTATTTATTTAATACATATCACCCCCTCCTTCTGCTTGTTCTTGCTGTGTGTCCATTCTTCTGTGTTCTTCTATGTCTGCTTCTTGTCTCCCCCCATTTTTACGGCGACATGCTGAGTCGGCCCTCCACGCAGGCGGCTTGCCCCGCTCGTAGGTGGCTCCATTCCGTTTCACAGGTGGCTCCACTCCATGTTTTTGCGGGCAGCACAGCTCCGTGTTTTGCGGACTGCTCGGCTACATGATTCGCCGGTGGCAGCTCCGTGTTTCACGGGTGACTTGCCATGCCCGTGGTGGCTCCGCCCTGCCCGTGGCGGCTTTTTGCCTTGCCCATGGCGGCTTCGCCCCGCCCTTGGCTTCTTGCCTTTCTCAAGGCCATCTGCCCACTCAGAGAGGTCCCCGGGAACCGAACCTGGGGCCTCCCATGTGGCCCCTTATCCACTGGGCTATACAGCCGGCCCCTGTAATTTTATTTAGACATCTATTGAACTTCTTATTTTATCTTCTGTCTTAAAATTTATTTCATGATTTTTATCTCTGATATTCTGTTCTGCTATTTGGATAACTTCTACAGTCTCATCATCCATTAAACTAATTCTCTCTTCAGCTCAGACTAATTTGAATGTACACCTTTTCACTCATTTTCATCTCAATTAAGTTCTTCTTCTTAGAAGGTGAATTATTTGATTGAGGTGGAATTCATATAAAAAGTAACGATATTAGAATGAACAATTCAGTGGCAATTAGTACATTCACAATGTTGTGCAACCATCATCTCTATCTGGTTTCAAAACATTTTCATCACCTCTGAAGAAGACTCCATATCCATGAAGCAGTTACTTCCTGTTCTTCTCTACCCCAACCCCCTGGCAATCAGTAGTCTTCTCTCTGTCACTATGGGCTTACTTGTTTTGCATATTTTAAATTAATGGAATCATGGGATATGTGACATTTTGTGTCTGGCTTCTTTCACTTCGCAACATGGTTTTCAGGTCCATACATATTGTAACTTATATGTAACACATCTTTCAATGGCTGAATAATATTCCATTATATGATGTGCTGGTCTGAGACTTTTACAAACCCCAAAAAAGTAAGTTCTTAAAGTTAATTCATTCCTGTGGGTGTGACTCATATTGTAAGTAGGATCATTTGGCAAGTAGAATCTTAACATGTATCCCACCTCATTGAAGGTGAGTCCTAATCCTCTTACTGGAGTCCTTTATAAATGGAGGACTGAAAACACACAGAAAAATAAAGCCTCAGAAACACAATGAGAGGACCTAGATGCCAGGGGCTGGACTCAAAGGAGCACAGAGGCACAGAAAGAGGCCCTGACACTCGGCCAATGGAACAGCTTGAAACTGAAGGGAAAAGGCTGGGAGGAGAGATGAGAGACCAGCAGACTGGCCATGAGATGCACTATGTGCTTGATCACCCACAGCTGAGCTGGAGAGAAAGTGATCCTGGAGGGTAAAGCAGACACTAGCTGCCATTTTGCTTTTCCATGTGGCAGGAGTCCATAACTGCCAGCAACCAATCTTTGATGAGGCAGCATCATTGACAATGCCTTGACTTGGACACTTTCATGGCCTCAAAATTGTGAGATTTTGACCAAATAAATTCTGATTTAAAAAACCAACTCATTTCTTGTATATTGCAATGACAACCTTTAGAAAAACTAAGACATTTGAGTATACCACATTTTAGATGTCCATTCATCCTTTGATTGTAGTATTTGTGACTGCCTTCTACATTTTGTTTGTTGATTGTTTCTACATTTTGAATGTTGTGAATAGTGCTGCTGTAAACATTCATATATAAATATTTGTCTGAATATCCGTTTTCAGTTATTTGGGATATACACCTAGGATTGTAATTCCTGGGTCATATGATAATTCTGTTTAAATTTTTGATGAACTGCCAAACTGGTTTCCATAGTGGCTGCACCATTTTACATTCCCTCCAGCAATTTTTGAGGGTTCCAGACTTTCCAGATCCTCACCCACTCTTGTTATTCATTTTTATTAATAAAGCCATTCTAGTATGTGTGAAGTGGTAGAAGGTTATTTTTAAAATCAGGTTGACTTGATATTTTTTAGTTCCTTTTTGATTTTCATTGTTTTCATTTTAAACAATTTGATCACAAAGTTATTGATCATTTATCTCATAATTTATTAAATTATTTCTTTTGCTTGGTTCTTCCCATGCTTATCCATGATGAATTTTCTCCTTGTGTGGGCTCACTTTCTCTAGGACTTTAGCTATGGGAATTATGAGAGGTCTGAGCATTTCTCTCTCCAAAAAGAATTTTCCTTTGCTTCTGCCAGGAAGTCCAGTGATACTAACCAACGTGAGACAACATTAAGTTAAATTCTTAGCTTGGTTTTATTTAAATACTCATGACAATGTAAATTTCAATGCTGAACACTTGTGAAGGCATAATTGTTTCAAATATTCAACGGAGGTATTTTTTCCCCAAAGATTAGCCATACTCTCAATTATCACCTATTTCATGTTGTTTGTTTTCTGTGTGATGTTTTTCCTATTTTTTCTATTTTTTTAACTTCAAGTACATGCAATTGGATTAATCATAAAACATGACTAGTCAAAGTTGGTTCCTGATATACTCTATATTTTTCTATGTATGGAATGCTTTGATTTATTTAGTTAGATATTACTTTGTTACATTTAATAATACAGTATGGTCCTACAAGCCTACTACAAAACAGAAGCTAAGAGCTTAAAAATTATCTGTATATAACCATATGATTTCTAACTCATCCCCATGCCAGCACACAACAAAAGTTTTCATCATCTTGAATTCTTTGGTCATTATTTCATCACTTTACTTTTTATAACATTTTATTATTATATCCATATGTACCTTAAAACTGTATATGTATGTAGATATTTCTATTTCATTGTATGATATATATGTATATATACATATTTAATACAACTATTTGTTCTCTTTAAATATATATGCATGTGTATATATGTGTGTATGTATAATTTTATTTGCTTTTAACTATATACAAAATTTGTAATGCTATATATATAATTTTTAGATTTTATACTTTTCACTTAATGTTATAGCTAAAATTTATCTGTGTTGTTGCAAGTCACTATAGTTCAATAATTTTGACTGCTAAGTAATCTTTCATCATGTAAATATAACTTAGATTACTCATGTAGCTATACATTACATTATCCATCCATGCTATTGTTGGGTATGCAAGTTATTTCCAGGTATTTATCTTTTTAAAAATATTCCATTATAAGCATTCTTATACATGTTTCATTGCATCTGTGCAAACAAATCTTTTTGGAACATGCCCAGGATTGAAATTACTGTGTTGTATTTTACATGAAAATTTAACTTTAAGAGTTAGTGCCAGCGCAGTTTTATAAAGTTGTTGAACCAAATTCAACACATCAGCAATGTATAAGATAACATGTGGATCTTTTTATCTGCACTATTTGTGCAAACAAAATTTCAATTTTGAAGTTTTCCTTTTCTATGAGAATTATATATCTCATTGTACCTTTCTTCACATTTCCTGGTCATAATTCTTGTTGAAAATCTCATTATAAGATTATTTGCCATATGTTTTTCTCTTATTGAAATGTCATTCATGCCTCTTATCCATTTATCTATTTTATTTGTGTTCCACTTAGTTATTTGAGTTTTTAATATATCGTCACATGAATTTTTGTCAGTGCTTCTGGTTATGAATTTCTTGCCATAGGTAATTTTTTTCCACTTTGTTTAAGGTGTGTTTCAATAAATAGAAGTTCTTAATTTTAATGCAGTCACATTTCTGAAAATATTTTTTCATAGTCAATGTTTCTGCATCATCTCAGATATCTATTATGCCAAGTACCAAAATATATCCATCTATATATTGCATTACTTTTTGATATCTAAATCATTAATACATCTTATATTGGTTTTAGGTAGAGTTCATTTGGATTAATTTCCAGTGGCTTTCTTCTTTTTTTCAGACCATTTAAAGTAGAATATTTCCTTTCCTCCAGTAATCTGCCATGTCACCTGTCATTTACAAAAGTCCTATAGATTAGTTCCCCTTAAAGTTCCTGTGCCAATACTACATTGTTTTTAATTATTATTGTTTCATCATTCCTTGTATCTTCCAAGGAAAATTCCCTGTACATGCTCTTCTTCACCAGAAACATCTTGGCTATTCTTGGCTTTTACAATTTTCATGAAATACAGTATTGGGAGTTTGAATGGATTTACATTGAATATATAAAGCAAGTAACAATTTTTAGGCAATCAACATTTTATAATATCAATACCATTTATTTACATCCATAGTTTTTATATTTTAGAGATCTCATTATCTTTTTTTTTTTAGGAGGTATCAAAACTTGAACCCAAGACCTGGTACATGTGAAGCACATGCTCAACCATTCAGCTATGCATATTCCACAAAATTTTAGGTTTTTAAGGAGGTATCAGGGATTGCATTCAGGACCTCATACATGGGAAGCAGGTTCTCAATCACTGAGCTGCATCTGCTCCCCTCAACATCTTTTAATAAATTTTAATAATTTCCTTCTAAAGGAGAGGCTGATCATAAAAGTTACATGGTTGCTTCCTTTTGCTCATAGGTGTGGTGATTATATTCTACTCTCTTACTCTGATGTGGCACTCCAAAACCTCCTCTTGTACATTGCATAATCTACTATCCCAAGTAAGTTTCAACAGGACTAGAGGAATATAACAGATAAGGCATATATTTCATCTCAATTACCAAGCTGTAGTTCAACAATCTTTCTCTCTTTCTCTACCTCCCTCTTTTTTCAGCATTTGGAAATTTTCCTTACTTTCTTGTAGCTTAATCTTTAACTTTTAAAATAAAGGGTTTTTTAAAAAATATTTGTCCAGAATTCTTAGGTGTTTGTTTCAATATTTTATAGAGCATATTACTTATATGTTTCTAGAAATAAAAAGGTATGCTTATTGATTTTAAAGAATTATACCACTTGAAAAAAGTTCTAAATTGAAAAAAAACTATATATTGCTAAATATAGAAGTGTCTACATTAGATAGGCTTCACTTGTTTCCTGTAAATAAAATTCTGAAATCCAGAGTAGAAAATCTTTAAAGAATTTAAGACTGATGTCAAAAACCTTTATTTTTCCTGTCTCATTGTTTTACCTGTTAAAGTTTAAATAGTATTGCAACTGATCTGCTTCCAGTCTTATCTACTTTCTTTTCATTCTTCTCTATGGCATCAAAGATATTTTAAGTATATCTCATGATGCCATTGTCCTGTTTAAAAAAAAGTGTTTTTCCCCATAAATTACACAAGTGATAGTGAAGATTACTTAGTATAGCAAAGAGAACAACCCAGTTTTGCCTTCTCATTTTATTTCCTTCCTCTTCAGATCCTAAATCTTATGCTCCAGCCATTGTGAAACAGGTAGCACGAGAGCCAGCGATTCTTAGCCTCACCTTTCTTTCTTTTGGTATGAAATCCTGTCTCCCTGAAACATATACAGCTGCCTTTCTGCCAAGGAAAGTCCTATTTATCATTTTGTATTTACAATAAACTTTCGAGAGTACCTAGAAAGTTTAAGACATCCTTCGTCTAAGCTCCTTCAGTTCTGTGCCTCTCCACAAAGACCAAAGTCCATGATGCTTATTCCTGTTTCCTCAAATCCAATAATTTTAGTATATGCATGTGTGAATGTGTGTCATAACTTAATGTTTTTCATTAAGGCAGGGTTGAATTCAGAGGCATGGAAAATAAAGGGCATGGCAGAATACCAAGAGGTGGTTAAATCTTGTAT